>CAUYQV010089922.1:0-18133 GCA_963574575.1 Galagoides demidoff
CTTTCCCGTAGTTGCCGCCGCCCTTCCCCCTTCCTCCTTCCCTGTTCCCGCGCGCCAAGAACCCAGTAGCTTTGTCTAAAATCACCCAATCAGAAGCAGCCTCATTCCCCGGACTTTCCCGCCCCTAGGGTTTCACCCCCCCCCCCGCCTTCCGCGTTCCCGCCCGTGCCAGGCTCCCCACTCAAATCCTCCTATCAGAACTCCCCACATACCCGCTCCCCTATACCTTCTCTCCGCCCCCTAATGTTTACCTATAAATTAACCTGTAACAGCCGATAGGGGTCCTTCTTCCCTAGCGGCTGAGGGACCCTGACGCGTCAGCAATAAACTCGCCTCTTGCTTTTGCATCGACCCGAGTCTGGTGACTGTTCCTTGGGGGCGGCTATCGTGGCTGGACCCCGTTTTGGGTCCAACACAGTTCCTGGGGTCAAAATCCCAGTTGGGTGGGTTTCTTGGTATGGGCTGCTGATCTGGGCTGGTTAGCCAATCCATTGGAATGCATGGCCTGGACGATATCTTTAAAACCACCTTTCATGTTCTAAAAGGTGATGTTATCTATCTTTGGAGAAAAGTTAAGAATCTTTTTCACTACCAGATGGCTCATACTTGCTGGATAAATGCTTCTGAGGGAAGGAAGATAGTAGGAATATGAGTGTCTGCGTTTAATAGTAACTTGGGACTTCCTGAAGATGTCCAAGGATGTGCTGGGAAGGACTGAATTTACATTCTGGAAAGTCAGCACCAGGCACTGCCGCCAGACAGACTTATGTACTCTGTGATCACATAGGTGGCTTGCCCACCTCCCCCTTCAGTATCCAACTCAGGATCTTGGTGGTGCCACTGTCTGCACTGGTGGCCCAGGAATGGCCACTCTGGGCTGCAGCAGGGGCCCTACCCTGCACACATGGGCCTTCTCTCCTTCTCTCCTTTGTGGCCCATCTTCCTGTATAGGGCAGAAATTTCTGCATGGATACAGGATGGAAAAATGATGCTTCCCTGATGGCTGCTTTTTGCATAGCTGAGGGCACATCATTTCTGTTAGCAGTATATCCGTGGATTCTGAGTCTAGGTCTTTCTAATCACGCCAGTTGGTTGCTTACTGCATGCCATGCATTATGGTAAGTGATTTGCTTATGTTAATTCATCTGATTATCACAACGACTTGGTGAATTTTTTGCTATTATTTTCTGCATTTTACTAATAAACTGAGGGACAGAGAAGCCAAGCAACTTGGCCCAAGCTATCTGGTGAGTGAATGGTGCTGTCCTCTGTCAGATATTGTAGCCACTGCTCCTCTTGACCTTCTGCTTCAGAGTTTCAAATTTCTGGCCACCAGTCAAGCGGCACAAGAAATTCCCGTGTTCCTCTTTTTATCATTCACACATGACCCCTTTTAATTATAGTAACACACACCCAGCAAAGTCCCCTCCATAGTTCCTTCCCCGTAGGATATCCATGCCACATAGTTATAAAAGATCAAATCTGGCCAGGCATGGTGGCTCACACCTGTAGACCTAGCACTCTGGGAGGTCAAGATGGGAGTATCCCTTGAGTTCAGGAGTTTAAGACCAGCCAGTTCCATAGTGAGACCCAGTCTCTACTAAAAATAGAAAAATTAACCAGGTGTTGTGATGGGTGCCTGTAGTTCCAGGTACTCAGGAGGCTGAGGAAGAAGGATTGCTTGAGCCTAAGAGTTGAAGCTGCTATGAGTTAGGGCGGATGCTTCAGCACTCTAGCCTTGGCAAAAGAGTGAGACTCTGTCTAAAAACAAAACAAAACAAAAAAACAAATAATAGAAGGTTTTTTTAAAAGTATAACCTCGGGGCTGCCTCCCTTAGCTATTTCTATAGGGTAACCCTGGGAAGATACCCCATGCAGGTGTGAGGGAGCCGTGATGCCTGTGCTACCAGGTCTGCAAGGCCCATACCCTTGTTTTCTGGAAAGCGAATGTGCCAGTAGAATCTCTGGTTCAATGCAGCTGGCTGAGCATGTGTGCTTAATTCCCTACCCACCTCAAGACACCACTGACAAGGATTAGAGAGAGGAGAAAAAAACACCATTATGGAGAACCCTGGATAGGCATCGTCAGCTGCTTACAGGTGATTTGATTTCTGGGAGCTGTAGCTTGCGCTGTGGGAGCAGTACTATAATTCTGGTGTTCTGTCTACAGCTCATACCACTACTGTGCTTATGGTGGTTATTGTCACACAAGCAGAGCATGGATATGAGACTTTTACCACCACCACCACCACCCCCCCCGAAGAGCATGTCCTGGGGCTTTAAGTCCCACTGGCTTCCCCGTGACAAGGTCAGGGTTCCCTTACAGGCTGTCTATAAGAAGAGATACTTGGGGTTGAAAAAGTACAGAAAAATCAGAATATTGATGGGTTCCGAGAGGAGGGTGGTTTTTCAGGTTGGTGTTATTATACTACCCTTTTTTGACAGCCCTGGTGTCACTGGTGCAGCCTTTGGGTTCTCTGTGTCACAGAAATTAACAAGAAGTCAAGTGAACTCACAGCCAGGCTTTATTGGGCTTCTGCTCAAAAAGGATGGAAGTAGAACAGAGGAAAAATCGCACGGGCGTTCAGGGAGAGTTTTTATAGAGGCTCAGGAGGGAAAGAGTACTGTGTGAACATGTAGAGATGGAGATTTTCTTTAATATATGCTTCCCCATTGCCATAAGACTCATTAGCATGTTAAATTTCCACCCTTGGTCATGATTTTTGGCCTTAAAATGAGATTATAATCAGGGAAAAGTCAGGGTAATGACAGTGCGGGGGTTCTTTCTGGCTTGACGTGGTTAGATTCAAATAAGTCTGGTTCATTTCCTCTGTTACATTGCCAAGGAAGAAAGGAATTTTTTTAATATAACAGACATCTTGCCATCGTGTTGGGAGGATGGGAGAACCTGCGTGGGCAGGTTGTGGTGTATCTCATAAGGGGCCAGGTGCATTGGGGGATGGTGAATCTTGGTGTCAGGAAGACTGCTCAGGGGTCTTCAGAATCTCAGGTCCTTTGTCTTGCTAAAAATCTACCATTTCTAAGAAGCAACTCAAAGGTCAAGTAGTGAGAGTTAAGGGAGGGTTATTAAAGAAACACTTAGGGGTCACTGACATTTGTCCATCTTGACAGTTACAGATGCACTTACAATGATGCACTGGTCATTTGCAGACTTTACATCTGATCCCTTTTACTTAAGCTCATTCACAAATAGCTCATAATTGTTTCAATAAATTATTTTTTGAAAGTGTCAACTTCTAATGTTGCCCATTGCTCCAATTTTTTCCTAATGTTCCTCACATTTTGCATTCAACCCCTGGTAGGGGCTGGTCATTGTCAAGTTTATATTTGTACCACAGTCAATGGGTCACTGAAAACGCCCTCACAAAGTGATGAAGGGATGCCAGGGGACAACATGAGTAAAAGCCCCCAAACTCTGTAAAGGAAAATAATGATAATAATAAGCCACTGTCCCTCATTTGCTTGATAACAATCACTGTCCCCTGCATTTGCTTCTTTCCCCTCAGGTCACATGTAGTTGTTGGTTGTAAATATTCTTAACTTTCTCCATAGGTAACATCACTTTTGAAACCCTAAAGGTAGTTTCTGAGATCCTTTTGAGGTCTGCCATGCCAGTGGATTGACTAAGAATCAGCCCACATCGGTAGTCCATACCAAGGAACCAACTGGACTAGAATTTTGTCTCCAGGAGCTGAAACTGAGGGGGTTAGGGGTAGATTGAGGTGAGGGCCCACAAGAAGGAGAACAGGCCACCCAGGAATTAAGGAGAAGCTTTATTGAGAAGAAGAAAGAGCAGAGTGGGCTTTTATTACCCCTCATCTGTAGGGCTGAATGTGGGAGGCAGTTGTGAGAGGGTGCTTTTTGCTTTTCACACTGAGGGGAAATCTTGGAGTCACTCCCTTGATCACCAGCAGGGGCAGGTGGAAAGTTATTGTTCTGTTGTTGCCCAGGAACACTAAGCCTTAAAGTACTCCCCGGGGTGGGGAGGGGTTCCTGTGATCATGCTGTTAGGTTTCTGGCCTCCTTCCCCTCACCAGCTATCTCCCAAAATGGCTGCACTCTTGTCAAGGCAGTGAGGATTTCTTCTCCACAGAAACAATACCAGAAGATGATTTCCATGCCCTATAATTTTGCCCCAAACTTAGAAAATGAGTGAACCTAATTACCTAATTCCCTGCCTGTCAAACTGAGAGAACCTGTCCCAAGAATAAGACGAGTCAATCAGGCTCAGCAGATGTGACACAGCTGGCCAGTCAGTTTAGGTCCTAAGTGACTTTTGAGAGGGCCAGACCAGCGCCATTTTGTTGTTGACTGCATTAGATCTGTTCCTAGCCCCTCCACCCCAACCTCTGCTGGTAAGACCCGCAGGGCCACTCCCTGCTGCCTCCCCCACCCCTGGTTGCACAGCCCTTGAGCTATTGATTAAGCCATTTTAGACAGCTGCCATAATAGGCAATAAGTTTCTATTTCCTTGAAATTCAGGTATTCCCCTTCAACTATCCAATCAGGCTGCACCACCTCAGGCCCCCTGGTTAGGAAATCCCCCACCCCTCAGCCTGTACCAATCCAAATCCTCCCCATACTAATGAAATCATCAACCACCAATCAAGAGTGTACCCGTACCCAACCCTACCCTTCTTGCTTTCTGTACCCCATAAAAACCTTCCACACCCCAGGTTCGGGGCTCTTCCTCGGTGTGTACACCAGGAGAGTCCAGGCCTGGGCTTGAATTAAACTCACCTCATGCTTTTTACATCGAAGTGTGTCTCGGACTGTGTACTGGGGAGTCTTGGGGGAATTTTGGGCACAACACTTTCACCCCCTGTCTCCCATTCTCCTTGTTCTATAAATTTAGTTCCCTCCCTAAAGATGCCTGTCATGAGTAGTTTAGGTGGATTGGTTTAGGAGATTAACTTTTGAATTGGAAATGTTGTAAAAGATCACTGGGTTATGCTGACTATTATTTGAAATAAGGGTTAATGTGTTCTTTGCTTTGAACTTTTATGTATAAAACTGTGATTTTGGAAATGGAAGAACAGAACGGTCTTAAGAGAGGGTACTCTCACTCCAGAATCCCCATCTTTTGACAAATACAGTTTGGTGGGCCTATCCCCACCTCTGCATATTGCCTGACAGTGACAGGCAGCTAGACCCTCTTCCTGTGGTTAAAAAAACTATTTTTAAAAACCCTGTCCCCAGATTCTGTGGGAGATGGATTTGAGAGATTTCTCCTGTCTCCCCCACTCAGTGCTCTACAGAATAAAATGCTTTCCCCATTGCGGCCTGGCTGGTCTCAGGCCACTGGCTCTTCTCTGGGCAATGGGCAGTACAATCTGGTTGGGCAGTAACATTACAAATGAGGTGGGTTCTGTAGGTTCTTCAGTTGAATTTGTATGTAAGTTAGAACAGGTACATTTACCTATTCCCTGTAAAAGCCTCCATTTGTAAATACAAGTTGTACCTAAATTGGATATTTGTAACTTGGGGACCACCTGTGAAAGCAAACGTAGTGAGAATAAGATGGAGTCAGTGAGGCTAGGGCTGACATGATACAGCTGATCTGGTCGAATTAGGACCTAGGTGACCTTTGTTGGACCCAAAACGGGGTCCAGCCACGATAGCCGCCCCCAAGGAACAGTCACCAGACTCGGGTCGATGCAGAAGCAAGAGGTGAGTTTATTGCTGACGCGTCAGGGTCCCTCAGCCGCTAGGGAAGAAGGACCCCAAGCGGCTATTACAGGCTATTTTTATAGGTAAACATTAGGGGGCGGAGAGAAGGTATAGGGGAGTGGGTATGTGGGGAGTTCTGATAGGAGGATTTGAGTGGGGAGCCTGGCGCGGGTGGGAACGCGGAAGGCGTGTGTGTGTGTGTGTGTGTGTGTGTGTGAAACCCTAGGGGCGGGAAAGTCCAGGGAATGAGGCTGCTTCTGATTGGGTGATTTTAGACAAAGCTACTGGGTTCTTGGTGCGCGAACAGGGAAGGAGGAAGGGGGAAGGGCGGCGGCAGCTCCGGGAAAGCTCTTTAGGGTGGAAAGTCCCTCCAGGGCAGTCAGTCACAAAGTGAGGGAGTTCCTTCACCTTCACCCCTGCCTCCCATTCTTACTGGTTTGTAACTTTAGCTCCTACCCTAAAGATGCCTATCTTGAGTAGTCTAGCAGAATTGATTTAGATTAACTTTTGAATTGGAAATGCTCTAATGGGTCACTGGGTTATGCTGATTATCATTTAAAATAAGGGTTAATGTGCTCTTTGCTTTGAACTTTTATATATAAAACTGTGATTTTGGAAATGGAAGAACAGAACAGTCTTAGAGAGGCTACTCTCACTGTTCTCCAGAATTGCTGGCCTTCTGACAAAGTTTGGTGGATCTAACCCTGTCTCTCCATTTTTGGAAAACAGTGAAGGCCCCTGGACCTTCTTTGTCTGCTAAGACCTGTATTCGGTCTAAATTGTCTGGTAAACTACATTTCTGGTAAGAAGCACATCTCAGTTTTTCCCAGAAGCGTAACCAGTTTCCATATTAACTGGGTGTATAAAATGACCCTTTCAGACTGAGAATACCACCATATTCACAACTCTGCTCATATTTGCAGAACAGTTTACATTATTATGGTAATAAGAAGGCTGCCATCCCTTTGCTATGCAAATGTTAAACATTGTAGCTGAGTAAATACTTCCTCTCTGTCTACTGGAGTGATTTGAATAACAAAGATGTGGAGTGTTAGTTAAGAGCAGGCTGCTTTGGTTGACTTGGCTGAAGACTTCTTAAAAATACATTTTTAGACTAAAACAATCACCCTCCTTAAGTGGTTTAACAGCTGGCTCAGTGGAAATCGGTCCAAAGAAAGAAAGGGGTCTCTTGAAACTAAATTCAGTTTTGCTGCTTGGCAGCAAGATGAAACTTGTGAACTTACAAATTCACCTCTAAAGTTTCTCTTTTCATTTTTTCATGCTTTAATGAAAAAGAGTCTGCATCCGCCCCCATTAGCATGTCTGTAAACATATAGAAACCACCACCAGAATCATTTGTAAAAATAGTTGCTTTAGTTGCACATTTAGACAAAGGGGCCCTTGTTAGTCTAAATTATTTGCCAGCTGCTTCTCTATAAGGCAGAGACAGAAAGACACTTTGGGAGCATTCTATGGCCTCTTCATTATGCAAAGGTAGGCTTATTAAATTCCCATGGCTGCTGCAAGAAATTGCCACAGGTTTAGTATCTTATTTTATTTATTGATGTATTTATTTTGAAACAGAGTCTCTCTCAGCCTCCCTGGGGTTGAGTGCGATAATGCCATAGCTCACAGCAGCCTCAAACTCTTTGGGCTCAAGTGATCTTGTCTCAACCTCCTAAGTAGCTACAGACCCCTGCCACAACGCCTGGCTAGTTTTTCTATTTGTAGATGTTCTATTTGTAGAGACAGGGTCTTATTCTTGCTTAGGCTGGTATCAGCCTCCAGAGCTCGGGCAATCTCCCCATCTTGTTAGGATTACAGGCATGAGCCAGAGTGCTAGAGTTGCAGGAAGACAAAGCCCAATGGAGAGAAAGAGCATCCAAACACCATATTTAAGAGGGAAAAGGCTTTTATTTCAGCTGGTGGGGCTTATGGTATAGAAAAATTCAAAATGGCCACGCTCCCCTACTGGCTTGGTCTTACCCTTTTTATCTCCAATCAAAAAGTTACAACGCACAGGTGCCTTTCTCATTGGTCAGTTTGAATCAAGCAGGAGATGCTGTTCCAGCCCTCACAGAACTACAGGATTTTACAGAAGTGGAAATTTCCAGGTCCCCAGAAGCTAAGTCTACAAATTCCTAAGAGCTGTGTCACCATGGAGAGGATCCTGCAGGTGTATCCTTGGGGTCTCCTTGAGAAGACCTGTTCTCCTAGACCTCACTCTTGGGTATCCTCTCTCCCTAGGATTACAGACATGAACCACTGCTCCTGGCCAGGCTTAGTGTCTTAAAAGAGCACAAAATTGTCTCCCAGTGCTCGAACATTAGAATTCTGACATGAGTCACCCAAAGCCAAAGCCACAGTGTTGATGTTACTGGAAGATGAGGCTCCAGCCACCAGTCATTGTCAGCCAATATGCAGAGATGGGGATAGGTCCACCAAACTTTGACAGAAGGCCAGTGATTCTGGAGAACCAGGAGAGTAGCCTCTTCAAGACTGTTTTGTTCTCCCATTTCTAAAATTACAGTTTCAAAATAAAAACCATGTTAACACTTGTCTTAAATGACAATTGGCATGACCCATAATAACAATAATCAACATATCCCATGAGCCAAAATAACATTCCAACTTAGAAGTTAAAATATTAAATCAATTGCCCTACACTACTCAAAATGTTGCAGGAAGAGGAGGCTCAATGGAGATAAAACACCCAAACACCATGTTTAAAGGAGGAGGGGCTTTATTCCAGCTGGCTGAGTGGCAGCAGGCCCAGCGTCCTAAAATGGCCATGCTTCCTGACTGGCTCAGTCTTCTCCTTTTTAACTCCAGTCAAAAAGTCTTGGCCCACAGGTATCTTTCTCATTGGTCAGTTTGAATCAAGCTGGAGGAGTGGGTTTGGCTTTTACAGAACCATGGGCTTTTACAGAAGCGGAAGCAAGCCTAAGTTTCCAGATTCCAGGAAGATAGGGTTCTACAAATTCCTAAGAGCTGGGTCACCATGGGGAGGACCTTGCAGCTATGTCCTTGGGCCCTCCTTGAGCCCTCCTTGAGAAGCGCTCTGTTCTGTTAGACCTTACTTTCTCTAGGTGTCCTCTCTCATCCCCCCCTCATGAGACACCATATGTATTTTTAATTTGGGGGTCTCACTATTAGCTTGCTCCTGTAGGAGTCAGTAATGTTTCATACAGAACATATGTGATGGAGGTTTCTTTTTTTTTTTATTGACATCTGTCCTGATTACCCAGCATATAGCCTTGACTACTAGTGGGAGGATACAGGGAATAATTAAGCAAACTGGTGAGGGCTAGTACTATTCCCAGTAAGGTTTTAAATTCTCTAAGAGTTGAAAACCAGTCTCTCCACAGGTTTTGAGGGCTTTACTCATCCCCAGTCTGTACTGGGACATGGATCAATGTCTGGGTTTTAGTTTACTATGTCTCATATGACTTCTACTTGGTTATTAATTTGCAAGACTAACTCCAGGGGTTACACTGGGCACTCCCTCTCATAAGCCTCTCTTGCCCTTCCACATATCAGCTAGGGGGTGGTGCAGCAGGAAAGCCCTCACCAGATGCCAGCACCATGCTCTTGCACTTTGCAGTCTCCAGAACCAACAGCCAAGTAAATTTCTTTTCTTTATAATTTGCCCATTCTATGGTAGTCTGTTGTAGAAACAGAAAATGAGCTAAGACAGATTGCCATATTTTTTAGTTCTAAAATTTCCATTAGAGTCATCTGTTACCTTTAATGTCTTTTCTGAGGCTTTCTATTCTTTTTCATTGATTTCAAAGATGGCCATAGGTGCTCCCTAAAACATTTCTTTGATTTCGGCTTCAAAATCCTTCTCAGAGAATTCTAACATTTGAGTCATCTTGGTTGTGGCTGTTATCTTTTCTCCTTGAAGTTGAGATATTCCTGATTCCTTTTCCTTTTTTTGAGACAGTCTCATTTCATCACCCTAGGTAGAGTGCCATGGCATCATAGCTCACAGAAATCTCAAACTCTTAGGTTTAAGTGGTCCTCTTGCCTCAACCTCCCAAGTAGCTGGGGCTGCCAGCACCCATTGCAACACCCAGCTGTTTTTAGAGATGGGGGTGTCGCTTTTGCTCAGGTTAGTCTCAAACTACTGAACTCCAGCAATCCACCTGCCTTAGCCTCTCAAAGTGCTAGGATACAGGCATGAGCCACTGCATCTGGCCTGATATATCTGATTCTTGATATCATGAGTGATTTTTTTTGAATACTGAAAACCTCGGCATTATAATGATCAGAATATTATTAAAAATTCTATTTTAGCTGGTCTCCTCTGATATGGTATTGGAAGTAAAAAAGTGACACTGCCTTGTTTTGCCAGATGACACAGAAGCTTCGAATTTCCTGTGTGGCCTCTGTTGACAGCCTAAAGGAGGTTGGTACCTTGCTGGATGGGGGTGGGAGTTTGAGCTCTTCACTGGGCTTCTGCTGCTGCCATTCTGCCGGAGAGAAGGAGGGTTGCTGGTTGTGGGCACCCACTACAGGGTGGGTGCCTCCCTTTCTCAGGCAGCAGAGGGATAAAGGGGTATTTCATTGTAATTGGTCAGGGGTAGGAGTGCAGGCTCTGCACTAAGTGTCCTCTGATACCACCTAGCTGGAGAGCAGGGAGGAGAGGGACTCAACAGAGCAGGTAATGTGAACACTGTGGCTTCCCACTAGACTTTCCTGATGAGTTTGGGAACAAGAATACAGGACTTTCTGTGATGTTTGGCTGGAGTCAAATGGTCATTGCCTAAAAGTTTTGAATTTTGCTAGGCTGCCCATTTCTGGCCATTTAGCTAGAATGTCAGCAAGCTTTCTGCCTATTTTTTTTTTTTTTTGGTCTTTATTTTTGATTGCTGGCTTCTTCTGCATCCTAGGACATAGGAGGCAAAGAGAAAATCCAGGGAACTCACCACTGTGTCACTCCTTCAGTCCTAATGTTCCTAGGCAGCAAAGTCGTTTGCTGCACAAATATTCTTAAGAAGATAGTCCAAGACAAGGGACCGTAAGTGCCTCACTCAGAAGATAAGCATAAATGGGAGAGAACCACGAAGAATTGCCACCCCCAGCACTCACTGACATAAAGAACTAAAAAAAACAGGAAAAATATGCTTAAAGAGAAAATGCATTCAGTACTTAACAGTACAGACCAAAGCCAGGAGGTAGGGAAGGGAAAGATCATCTAAGTATCTAAGTATGACTTTACTTGTCTATGTTAATAGAGAATGGAATTAGAAGAGGATTATCTTATGCAAAATTCTAGAAGTAACTACCAGAACTAAAAATGACAGTATTCATAATAAAATTGCAAAGGAGAAAAGATAAAATTATGCTGATTGTTTCATCATATTCATACTTAGGGAGTCAGCCTCTAATCTTACTAAATTCAGACACAGAAGTTCATGTATATTACGTATATCGAGTTATAAGGATAATTAGTAGAAAAAAAGAAACCATGTTCCAATGCCGAGCTTGGTGCCTCACACCTATAATCCTAGCACTCTGGGAGAATGAGGTGGGTGGATTGCTTGAAGGGTGGTATGACCTTGCCTCTAAAAGTAGCTGAGTATTGTGGTGGGTGCCTATAGTCCCCCAGCTTCTCAGGAGGCTGAAGCAAGAGGATTGCTTGAACCCAAGAGTTTGAGGTTGCTGCGAGCTGTGATGCCACAGCACTCTACCCAGGGTGACAGAAGGAGACTCTGTCTCCAAAAAAAAAAAAAAAGAAAGAAAAAAAGGGCGGTGCTTGTGGCTCAGTGGGTAGGGTGCTGGCTCTATATACCAAGGGTGGCCGGTTCAAACCCAGCCCCAGCCAAATTGCAACAAAAAAATAACCAGGCGTTGTGGTGGGTGCCTGTTGTCCCAGCTACTTGGGAGGGTGAAGCAAGAGAATCGCCTAAGCCTAGGATTTGGAGGTTTCTGTGAGCTGTGTGACACCACGGCACTCTACCAACAGCAATAAAGTGAGACTCTCTCTCTACAAAAAAGGAAAAAAAAGAAACCATGTTCTGATTCCTGTAATTCACAGAACACACATCCACCATGCATACATATGGGTATATGTACATATAAACACACACACATGCATGATAAAATTAAAAAGAGAAAAATGGAAAAGGTTAAAAAAGATGCTGTAACACTATAAAACAAGGTAACTAAATGAAGGTCATATCAAAATAATATAATTGGGATAAACCATATGGTACCAAAAATTCTCAATTTGGGTTAAAAAATAAGTTTTACTGGATACACAGCAGAAAGCGCCACAACGCTACTGTATAGGAGAGGGTTAATCATGAAGATGACTCTGTAGCTGAGATAGACAGTTTATTTGTGTTAGGTTTAAAAAGAGAATAAGACTGATTTGGAGGGGAGTTAAAATTACTCTCAAAGTATACTTTTTACATTAAAACAATCTTAGGTGTTTTGGAAACTAAATATACATGTATTTCAACACCCAGATACCTTGCTGCCTTGCTGCCGTGCTTTTCTTCTTAGGGTTTCTGCAAAAGGACATGGGCAATTGTTGGGGCATGAAAGCTCTTCCTAAATTAGGTGAGCATCATTTATATTCTCTTCTAAAAAAAAAAAATGAAATGTAATGCACGTGAAAAAAATCTAAGTAAAGGAGTAAGGAGGCTGTTTGTGATCAAGTTATAACACTGCTAACTAGTCTGTGTGGTAAGATTTTAGCTCAATATTCTTCAGAGAGACATTTTGAATTTAAAAAGTAAACAGTTTTTCCAATTGTATATTAAGGTAATAGAATCCAGGGGATTTTGAAATGCTTGTATTAATACTATGTGTGAAATTAATTTGTTTAAATAAAACAAAATTTGTTTAAAAAGCTACTATTTCTCTTATAGAAAAGAAACATAGGGGTGTGATGGTTTTAATGTTTGGGTCTTGCAAAAAAATTCACATTGAGATTTAATCTCCATTACGGAGCTTTTAAGTGAGGGGGCCTTTAGATGGTGAATAGGTCCCAAGGGCTGCTCTGCTCAAGGGAACCCATTTTGTCCTTTTTGCTGGGTGAGGACACAGCATTTGGCCCCTTTGGAGGATGTAATAAAGTCCCATCTTAGAAACAGCCCTCACTGGATACCAATCTGCTGGCACCTTGATCTTGGACCTCCCAGCCTCTAGAATGATGGTTTCCAGTATTTATTCATTACCCAGTATGAGGTATTTGTTTTAGCAGCAGTAAGAGATGGAGACAGGGGACATACCAAAATATTAACCATTAATAACATAGTAAAAACTAGCATTCCAGATAAAAGAAAAGAAAGATAAAGAAAAAGGAGGAGGAATGAGGGGAGAGAGTATAGGACAGTGACTTGAGATCTCCATAATCCTATTTGGCAAGTTCAATTTCACTCAAAAACTGTTAAAGATGACAAAAAGCAGTAATTAGGAATGGTCTCATAAATTATTATGCACCAAAAAATATGGCATCAAAATCAATAATGCAGAAATAGCAGGATGTATAATATTAGCAAGTGGGATCAAAGGCCTGGTTGCCAGTTGACTACCAACTCATTCAAGTAAATAAAAACAATGGCAATACAAATCACATAATAACAAGGAGAAAATAAATACATAATGAAGTCTATACTTGATAAAAAGAGAATACACTTTATTTTTAAGTGTCCTTTTATAAAATATGCCCCCTTTAAGGACAAAAATAAATAAATTTCAAAATATTAAAAAATCCCTCAAACAATAGTCTCTGAACATAATTTAGTAAAGTAGAATGAATTACAATAGAAGCAAAATACAATTACATGCACATTAAAATACTGTTAATTTCTATGTGAAAAAAGAAATGAGGTTTCTGATAGCCCCTGGGGAAGGCACGACAGCTCTGTGCCCTTTCCCCACACCACTGGTGCTGTCTTCACCCAGGTGATGCCATGCGGTGGAGGAGGTAAGAGAAAAATCTCTGTTTGGCAGCGTGTGGACCACAGCCCAGCAGCCCCATCTCTTAACAGGCGTCATCATACCATAGGAGACCAGCTGCTAACTGGGGGTGAGATGGACAAGGGCCCTTGAGGTCACCTCTGAAAGCTGCATCACCACTGCTGAGCTCAGGGGGCACAGCCCCACCCTCCCGCCCATTGGACTAAGACTCCTGCCCTTCAAGGAGGACAGAGGAAGGCAGCAAGAAATCTTGAGCCAAGGGCTTCAAATTATTCTAGGAAAAAGAAAAACACAAACACCTCAATTACTGAATATTCGAAAGACAATGGTGATAAAAATTCTACATATTAAAAATTCTGAGCTGAATGAAAAGAAAAATAATGGGAAGAAATAAATTAAAGTCCTGATTTAAGAGGGTAGAAAAGGAAAAAAAATACCAAAAAGGAAATAATAAAATAGAAGCTGTAAGAATGCAATAACTAATTTTAAAACTATGAGGGTGGGGAGGGTAAAGCCCAAGCATAATCAAGAGAGATGATGGGATAGCATGAAAAAGCCCAGAACTTACAGTTAAAGAGAGAAGAAAAGAAAACATCATCCTGTATGTAAAAACTGATATAAATATTAAGGGGAAAATTTTTTAAGTTAAATGTTTTGTTTTGAAGTAATTGCAAACCCGCCACCTTAGGTGTATGTGGCTGGTGCCTTAGCCGATTGAGCCACAGGCGCCAAGCCCAAAGCTGCTATTTTTAGTTAGATGGGGTCTCACTCTTGCTTAGGCTGGTCTCAAACTCCTGAGGTCAAGGAAGCCTCCTGCCTTGGCATCCCAGTATGCTGGGATTACAGGTGTGAGCTACCTACAGCCTTTGTAGATAATGTTTATCAATTTGAGGAAGTTTCCCTCTATTTCTGTTTTTCTCATGAATTCTTATCATATGCTTTTTCTTTACTGATTGATACAATCATGTGATTTTTCTTGTTAGTTTCTTTTTTTTTTTCCTCCAGTTTTTGGCTGGGGCTAGATTTGAACCCGCCACCTCCGGCATATAGGGCCAGTGCCCTACTCTTTTGAGCCACAGGTGCCACCCATCTTGTTAGTTTCACAGTGGTTAGTTAACCCAGTGGATCACACTGATTATTAAGTCCATCTCCCATGTCTACCCCATCTTCCCAGAAACAGAAGTTCCCAAGGAGGCAGAATTTGGCAAAACTCTTTGAAACTAAATTTGAAAAATTCAGTTTTTGATAAAATATTTTTTAATTGAAATTGACCAAAGATGAAATAGTAAAACTGAACTTACGGGTTACCAAAGGAAAAAAAAATAGATGAAGCTCAAACTCTATCTCATTCTTCAATGGTAAAAGGCTAAAAAGAAAAAACAAAACAAAACAAAAAATAGAAAGAAAGAAAGAAAGAAAATGGGAGGCAAGGTAATCTGGGAAATCATGATTGTCCAGAAAAACTCAGGGAAATTGACTGAAATATAAAAATAATAGGATTCAACCAAGTGGCTGGGTAGGAATTCAGTGTAAAAACAACTAGTAACTTTCTCGTCACCATACAACCAGGAAATGCAGTGGACAAAATAATTTACCTTATAATACCATTTACCAAAAAAAAAAAAAAAATGATGTTAAATCTCTTGGAACTGAATATAAGAAGGCATTTGTGGAAAAATCAGGACAAACTTTACTGTCCTGCCAGGAATATGCAAAAAAAACTGATGACAGAAAAAATAAAGAAGTTGAATGGTTGACTAAATAGATAAATTAACAAGAAATATTGGCTTAATATGATGACATTTATTTTCTCCAAATTGATCCAAAATTTGAAATGAAATGATTCCAATTCTAATTTTTAAAAATGATACAAAATTATATTGAGAAATTGTTCTTTGCTGATTCACAAACCATTTTGTTACAGAATCTTCCTGCTGTTTACCCCAATATTCAATTTTCCCCTTTTCAATAAGATTTTCAATTTTGCTCTGGGCAGCAGTGTCTGGTGATAAAATTCGATACCCGCCCCAAGAGTCCTGTCAGAAATCACCTGTCCTCCAGATCATCCTGGGCAAGGGCATAACCGGTGAGCCCAGGGTCAGATCTACAGGAATCCCCTTGTGCTCATTGTTCGAGATAAGGATTCGTCTGCTTAGTATGAAGACATAGTAAAGCAACTGATCACTTAATAATTATACTGATTAGGGAAAATGACATTTCAGTTATGTTGTATTGTCATGTTCTTTTTGCTGGGACTTCTGTTTATATTTTTTCCAATAAATCTTTTCAACTTTAAGATAAATTAAAAAAAAAAGAGTTTGACACCTACCAGCTCCCTTAGCTAAGCAACCAGGTCTGGGCCAGTGGTGTCCCCTAATTGTTTTGTGTGACTTCAGAGCAACTACCTTTGAAAAAAACTGCCCCTCTTACTTCCCCTCTCTGTCTTTCCTCCTGCTGACACATGTTCCTGTTTAGAACTCTAAGGGTTGTGAAGATCTGGACAGTAGCCTGAGGGTGCCAGGATATACAGAAGTCTCGGGTCTATTGTCTTTCTTTCTTTTTTTTTTTTTTAATAACTTTCATTTATTTATTTATTTATTTTGCAGTTTTTGGCCAGGGCGAGGTTTGAACCCATCACCTCTGGTATATGGGGCCAGCGCCCTACTCCTTGAGCCACAGGCGCTGCCCCTTGGGTCTATTTTCATTAGGGAAATTTCATGCCAGCCAGATTGCCTGGCACTCAAGGTTTACTTTTTTCTGTGTGTATGTGAAAGAAACTAATCGTCTTCTTTTTTCAGCTATTGTATTCTGATATTTCCATTACATTCAACCAAACCTAGTAATCCTGATGGACATAGCACTCATGGGAATTAATAAAAAACAGACATACATCTGTATTGCCGAAATGACCCTTTCCTTTAAGATAATTTTTTCACTAAAAAAGAAGTGTTTAGTAGTTTGTGTTATTTTGCTATGAATTTAAAAAAACTCTGCTTATCAATATACTTAAAAAATGCATTCCCTAGGCTCGGTGCCTGTAGTTCAAGTGACTAAGGTGCTAGCCATATACACCGAAGCTGGTGGGTTCGAATCCAGCCCAAGCCTGCCAAACAACAATGATGACAACTACAACCAAAAAAAATAGCGGGGTGTTGGGGTGGGTGCCTATAGCCCCAGCTACTTGGAAGGCTGAGGCAAGAGAATTGCTTCAGCCAGGAGCTGGAGGTTGCTGTGAGCTGTGATGCCACAGCACTCTACCCAGGGCAACAGCTTGAGGCTCTGTCTCAAAAAAAAAAAAATACATTCCCTATTAGTATTTTGTTATATTATGTGAATAAATTTATTTCTTTTCCCTAAGGATATGAAAATAATTTACCTGTGCATCATTCATTGTTTGAAATTTTTTCAACTATGAATTTTATTTAAAAAAGCTAATGTGAATTTTCTTTTCTTTCCTTTTTTTTTTTTTTTCCTCTGGGAACAGAGTCTCACTCTGTTGCCCAGGCTAGAACACTGTGGCATCAGCCCAGCTCATTGCAACCTCAAACTCCTGGTTTCAATCCATCCTCCTGACTTGGCCTCCCACAGTGCTACGATTCTAGGTGTGAGCCACTGGGATTACAGGTTCCTACCACCATTCCCAGGCCAATTTTTCTATTTTTAGTAGAAATAAGGGTCTTGCTCTTTCTCAGGCTGGTCTCCAATTCCTGAGCTGAAGGGATCTTCCCACCCCAGCCTCCCATAGTGCTAGGATTATAGGTGTGAGCCACTACACCCAGTCTCCTAAAATGCCAAAATGGATTTTCTAATAAGTCTTTTTTATTATTATTTAGTTCTTATTTCATAATCATAAACTTAACTCTGCAATCCTACTAGACATGGAGGGGAATAAGGAAAATGTGCAACCCAAGGAACTGCAGTGAGAGCACAGAGATTACAGGATATTGTGAGCAAATGGGGTACAAGGGGGCTCTCCTGAGCTACAGGAGGGATGGTTTGGTGGTTGAAACATTAAGTCAAATGTATTACAGCTGCCCACAGTCAGTAATGGGGATCTTCTTGCTGGTCTTGCCATTCTTGGACCCAAAGCACTCCATGGCTTCCACAACATTCATGCCTTCTTTCACCTTGCCAAAGACCACGCGCTTGCCACCCAACCACTCAGTCTGGGTAGCGCAGATGAAAAACTGGGAACTGCTCGTGTTGGGTCCAGCATTTGCCATGGACAAGATGCCAGAACCTGTATGCTTCGGGACAAAGTTTTCATCTTCAAATTTCTCCCCGTAGATAGACTTCCCACCAGTGCCATTATGGCGTGTGAAGTCACCACCCTGGCACATAAACCCTGGAAGAATTCTGTGAAAGCAGGAACCCTTATAACCAAATCCTTTTTCTTCAATGCTCAGAGCATGAAACTTTTCTGTCTTTGGAACTTTGTCTGCAAACAGCTCCAAGGAGACACGGCCCAAGGGCTCGCCGTCGGCGGCAATATCGAAGAACATGCTGG
>CAUYQV010089925.1:0-12504 GCA_963574575.1 Galagoides demidoff
TGGGCGCCTGTGGTCCCAGCTACTTGGGAAGCAGAGGCAGGAAACTCACTTGAGCCCAGGAGTTGGAGGTTGCTATGAGCTGTGATGCCATGGCACTCTACCCAGGGGGATAGCTTGAGAATCCGTCACAAAAAAAAAAAAAAAAAAGTAGAAAAACTAGCTGGGCACTGAGGGGGGCACCTGTAATCTCAGGTACTTGGGAGGCTGAGCCAGGAGGATCACTTGAACCCAGGAGTTGAGGTTACTGGGAGATAGGCTGACACCACTACACTCTAGCCTGGGCAACAGAGTAAGACCCTATGTCAAAAGAAAAAGGAGACTAAGCACCTGTAGCACAGGGGTTACGACATCAGCCACATACACTGGGGCTGGCAGGTACAAACCTAGCCCAGGCCAGCTAAATAACAATGACAACTACAACCAAAAAGTAGCCAGGCATTGGGTAGGTGCCTGTAGTCCCAGCTACTTGGGAGGCTGAGGCAAGAGAATTGCTTAAGCCCAAGAGTTAGAGTTTGCTGTGAACTGTGATGCCACGATACTCTACCGAGGGTGACAAAGTAAGACCCTGTCTCAAAAAAAAAACAGACACCTGTAGTCCCAGCTATTTGGGAGGCTGAGGCAAGGGGATCTCTTGAGCCCAAGAGTTTGAGGTTGCTTTGAGTTAGATGCCAGGGCATTCTACTCAGGGCGACAGAGTGAGACTCTGTCTCCAAAAAAAAAAGTAAACAAAAAAACAGTTCTATAATTTTATTTTTGTTTGTTTTGTTTTGTTGCAGTTTTTTGGCCGGGGCTGGGTTTGAACCCACCACCTCCAGCATATGGCACCCTACCTCTTTGAGCCACAGGTGCCACCCAGTTCTGTAGTTTATTTATTTATTTATTTATTTATTTTTTGAGACAGAGCCTCAAGCTGTCCCCCTGGGTAGAGTGCCATGGCTTCACTGCTCGCAGCAACCTCCAACTCCTGGGCTTAAGCGAGTCTCCTCCCTCAGCCTCCCAAGTAGCTGGGACCACAGGCGCCTGCCACAACACCCGGCTATTTTTTGGTTGCAGCCATTATTGTTGTTTGGCGGGCTCAGGCTGGACTCGAACCCGCCACCTTAGGTGTATGTGGCTGGCGCCTTAGCTGCTTGAGCCACAGGCGCCGCCGAGCCAGTTCTGTAGTTTATTAGCTGTGCAACCCTGGCTAGGGGACTTTACTCCTCTGAATCTTGATTTCTTATTTATAAAATAGGAAATGATAATCATGAGATGAGATAGCATATATCCTTGAGTAGATCCCTTTCTGTTCCCTTTATTTCATCCATCTATAAAATAAAGGTTCTAGACCAAAATGGCTATGAAGTGCTTGGGAGAAAAGCACCCAGTAAGTGTAACTTCTTTCTTATTTCTAGACCTATTCTTACAGACACAGTGAGAGTTAAGTATGTAACGGAGCAGTATTCACTCAAGAGTGTAACTCACCTGCTCCCCCCTTCAAACACTCAGGGACATCTGTCATATGCAGCCCTGCATCACAGTAGTGTCATTTTTTATTTTAAGCATTTTATGTGCCAAGCAGTGTTACTTTCTTCTACTAGTGCCCTAAAAAGTAGGAACTATTGTCCTTATTTTGGTTTTTTGTTTTGTTTTATTTTTGAGGTAGGGTCTTAACTCTGTTACCCTGGGTAGAATGCCATGGTGTCACAGCTCACAGAAACCTCAAACTCATGGGCTCAAGTGATCCTCTTACCTCAGCATCCCGAGTAGCTGGGATTACAGGTGCCTGCCACAACACTTGGCTAAGTTTTCTATTTTTAGTAGAGATAGGGTCTTGCTCTTGCTCAGGCTGTTCTTGAACTCCTGAGCTTAAGTGATCCACCCTTCTCAGCCTCCCAGAATGCTAGGATTACAGGTATGCTAGGAGTTGGAGGTTGCTGCAACCAAGCCTGGCCCTGTTATCCTTATTATGTAGTGGAGGAATGTCAGTTCAGAGAGGTTAAGTAACTTCTCCAAAGTCAGACAGTTAGTAAATGGCAAAACTAGAATTAGATCTGAGTGATGTATCTCTAGAGCTCAGGCTTTTTACTACTGAGCTCTTCCTCTCTCCCAAACAACCTACACCCCCATACTCTTGTACCCTCTTCTTGACCATTATCATTTATGAAACAGGGGTCCTGGAAAATATCTAGCATTAGGTTTCCCAACTAATCGAAAATGATTTAACCCTGAGGGCTTAATTTGTTCTCATGGTGCAGGTAGTCATTTTATAAGTGAGGAAATTAGGGTTTGGGGAGAGCTCGTATTTTGATCAGAATCATAACCAGTAAGTGTTGACTTGACACCCAGCCCTGTGTGACTCGAGTCCCTACTCTTTCTATATCACATCTCTGCTCCAAGTTATTTCTTAGCTTTATGGGAGCTCCAAAATAAGATGCTGGACTCTGGTCCCAGCTCACTTGCTATTTCTCCATGTATCCTTGAGTAGATCCCTCTCTGCTCCTTTGTTTTATCCATCTAGAAAATGAACATTTTGGACTAAAATAGCGCAGAGTCTCCTGGAAAAATAAGACTATAATCTGATGAGAAAACTGAAGCGGTTATTATGAGGATGGAGGGTAGAGTGGGTATGGATTTGAAGTTGGCAGGATATGATTTTGTTCTACTCCTCCTACCCCCAGGATGAGCTGGAGCTCACCAGGCAAGCTCTGGAGAAGGAGCGGCTATACAGCTCAGGCTCAGCCTGCAGAGCAGAACCGGTGTCCAGTGGAGAGCAGGGAGTGCAGCTAGCGGAGGTGAGCTGGAGCCTGGAGGGAAGAGATGACCCAGGGGGCACCTTCTGTCCAGGGGCTTATCCTCTTAAGAATTGGGTTTCTGAAGCTCAGACCTGCCAGATTGGTCCCTTTTCCCTCTATCTGTTCCCCTATCTATCTAAGGGGCTGCCTACGGGGAATTTACAGGTCTTTCCCTCAGTTCTCAGGAGTGGAGGAGAAGCAGCCATGGAGACAAAGGCTCGAACACCTGCAGCATGCGGTGGCATGGCTGGAGATTGACCGGAGCAGGCTGCAGCACCACAACATCCAGCTGCGGACCACCTTGGAGCAGGTAAGTAGCGTCTGCTGTCCTCAGCTCCCTCCTTTGGGGTCTGGTGGGTATGGATCTCCCCTTCCCATGCAGCCCCCAGAGCAGAGGTCAGTAAACTATAGCCTGTGGACCAAACCCAACCCATTGCCTGTTTCTGAAAATTAAATTTTATTGGAATATAGCCAAGCATTGTCTATACCTGCTCCCCTGATACACAGGGTAGTTGAATAGTTGTGGGAAAGATGGAATGGTCCACAAAACCTACAATACTCACTAGAGGAAGTTTGCTGACCTCTCCAAAGGCCAGGCTGGCTTTGTACTCAGGGTTGCCCTAGCATGAATAGCCTCAGCCCAGGAGTTCTTCTCCCATGGCTTCTGTCCACTTACACATATATTCAGACGTGCATTGGCCTCCTCTGGAGCAGGGCAGCTCTACTCCAGCCTGGAGCCAACCCAAGCCATGATCTCTCCCTCACACTTTGACAGGTGGAGAGAGAACGGTGGAAACTGAAGAGGGACTCCATACGTGCATCCCGGGCAGGGGCCCTGGAGGTCACCCAGGCCACAGCTTCATCCACACTGCAGGTTTACTTGTTTCTTCCACTGTAGCCTCAGAGTCCAACTCCAGCCACTAAAAACTCAGCCCTCCTCATGGCATATTCAAGACCACTCTGGGAGGGCAGGAACAGCTGCCTCACCAATACAGAGTTCTGCCTCACTCAGCACAGCTCAGTCTATGCCTGCCCTAAGAAGGAGGCCCAGTGACAGGGGCTGGGGGCTCTGGTCAGGATCCCTGGAACTTGGCTATTGTGCAGCTCAGTCTGTGCCTGCCCTGAGAAGGAGGCCCAGTGACAGGGGCTGGGAGCTCTGGTCAGGATCCCTGGCATTTGGGTGTTGTGCAGCGCTTACCAGTGCCTGATGCACCTAGGACCTTAATCATAGCTTTGCAGATCTCTTAGGCTTCCTTGGTCCTTATAGTGCTAAGTATACAGGATTAGGGTCTGTCTTTCCCGGAGCCAGAATTTCTTTTTTGGGTTAGAGGTTTAGGGAAGGCTAAGGTGTAGCCATCAGCAGACAACCTTGTAGCCTGGCCAGAGAGTGTGTAGGGTGACCAAGCATCTCTCAGTCTTCATCCCTGTCCTTTATCAAAAGTTCTCTGGGCCAGCTCCATGCCTATAACACAGTAGTTATGGTGCCAGCCACATATACTGAGGCTGGAAGGTTCAAATCCAGCCAGGGCCAACTACAACAAAAAAATAGCTAGGCATTGTGGCGGGTGCCTGTAGTCCCAGCTGCTGGGAGGCTGAGTCAAGAGAAATGCTTAAACCCAGGAGTTTGAGGTTGCTGTGATGCCACAGTACTCTACCCAGGGCGACATAGTGAGACTCTGTCTCAAAAAAAAAAAAAAGAAAACATTTTCCAGAGCAGACATTGCATCTTACTTCCTCTGTACATCCTTAGCTCACAGCTCAGGGATAGGCAAAGCAGATGCTTGATACACTTCAACTAAATGAAAAAGTACCTCCAAGAAGCAAATGCCATCCAAACCTTGCCGAGAGTCATCATCAGGTCTCCACGGCGTTACTCATTATGCTGGTATGGGGCCTTTCCCTGCCCCAGGGCCATAGTGCCCCACAGAGGTTTGGGCACTTCTGGTGAATAACTCTTGTCCCCCCCATTGTGATGAGATGGCTACAGGATACCTGTGGAAACTCCAGAGTAGGAAAGCCTGTTCCAACAAGAATGCTATTTGTTGGGGCAGCGCCTGTGGCTCAAAGGAGTAAGGCACCAGCCCCATATAACAGAGGTGGCAAGTTCAAACCCAGCTCCGGCCAAAAACTGCAAAAAAACCAAAAGAATGCTATTTGTCTCCCTCAGGATGGAGAAGGACAGAAGAGCTCTCCAGATGCCAAGTATATGGTTGAACTGCAGAAAGAGGTATGTTCTGGAAGGACCTGTTCCTGTTGCCTCCCTTGCACTCAGGCAACAAGGCTTTAGTGTCTGCTGTGTGCTTGGCCCTTTGTGCACCTGCAGCAGGGAGAGGGCAAGTAGTTCATCCCTTCAGAGACTTCAGTCTCTATGGAAGGCAAGAAGAACCCCAGTCCCAGCTCCACCTCTCAAGTGCTCAGGTGGGAGTGAGGAGGAATGCATGGTCTAGGCCCCTGACCTCCAGATTCATAGGGAAAGAAAAAGGAAGAGGGCTCAGAGGCAGACAGAAGATTCTAGAACAAACTAACCTTCTCTGCCCTCAGATAGACCCTGCTGGCAGGACTGTGGCTAGCACACCCGGCAGAGGAGCCTGGCACCAGTGCAGGATCCAGGCGTCATAGCTCAGGTGGAGCTGCCCACCCTCAGGGAAGCTGTAGGAAGTACTCCTTGCTTGTTAGGCCTCACCTAAAAGTTCACCCTCTCTTTCAAAGCCCAGGAATCATAAGAAGTGTGGAATTGGACCAGGCATGGTGGCCCATGCCTGTAATCCCAGCACTCTAGGAGGCCAAGGTGGGTGGATCGCCTGAGCTCAGTAGTTCCAGGCCAGCCCGAATTAGAGCAAGACCCTGTCTCTAAAACATAGTGGGACAGGGCTCAGTGCCTATAGCTCAAGCAGGTAGGGTGCCAGCCACATACAGCGGAGCTGCCAGGTTTGAATCCAACCCAGGCCTGCCAAACAACGACAACTACAACCAAAAAATAGCTGGGCGTTGTGCGCCTGTAGTCTCAGCTACTTGGGAGGCTGAGACAAGAGAATCGCTTAAGTATAAGAGTTTGAGGTTGTTATGAGCTGTGACACCATGGCACTCTACCCAGGGCAACAAAGTGAGATTCTGTCTCAAAAAAAAAAAAAGTGGAATTTTGATTTCTGGACCAGTTCCAGAAATCAATAGTCACTATTGGCAGGACCTGTCTCTGTAGCTAGACCTAAGCTATTACTTTGAATTCTGTTACTCTCATACAAAGCAATCCTGAGAAAGGGCCTGGATGAGAGTGAGGCAAGAAAGGCCTCTTAAGTATGGCCTTTTTTTTTACATGTAAATTATCCTTCAGTAAAGTTGATGGATAGTTTTGTTTTGTTGACAGAGTCTTAAGCTGTTGCCCTGGGTAGAGTACTGTGGTTATCATAGCTCACAGCAACTTCTAATCTTCAGCTTGAGCTCAAGCTATCCTCTTGCCTTAGTTTTTTTTATTTTTTTTAGTAGAGATGGGGTCTTGGTTTTGCTCAGGCTGGTTTTGAACTTGTGAACTCAAAGCAATCCACCCGCCTGGACCTCCCAGAGTGCTAGGATTATAGGCGTGAGCCACTGCTCCTGGCCAAGTTGATGAATAGTTTTGTTTGTAAGTTCCCTTTTTGAGTCACATGTGCATCCAGATTGACAATCTCTGGATTATCTTGATTCCTAAAGGCTCTGCCCCAGTTCCCAAAGCTGCTTCAGAGATCAGCATGTAGTAGAGCTCATTCAAATCTCAGACAAAGACAGCCATGGGAACACAGAGTACAAGGAGTTGGGGTGACTTCAGGGCCCTCAACCCTTCTCCCTCTTGCTTTTCCTGCCCACCAGGTAGCCCTGCTGCGAGCCCAGCTGGCCTTGGAGCGGAAGCAGAAGCAGGACTACATTGCGCGCTCGGTGCAGACCAGCCGGGAGCTGGCAGGTCTGCACCATAGCCTTTCACACTCACTTCTTGCTGTGGCCCAGGCTCCTGAGGCCACAGTCCTGGAGGCTGAGACCCGCAAGCTGGATGAATCCCTGACTCAAAGTTTGACATCCCCAGGGTCAATCTTGTTACTCCCCAGCCCCAGCCCCAGCACTCCCCAGGCCACTTCCAGGTAGCAGCCACAGCCAGGACAGGCCCTAGGTCAGCCTGGGAACACACAGACAGATGACTGTAGAGTGGGTCACAGTCCCTCCACACAGCTACAGGCATGCTAAGGGTACAGCCTAGCTCTGTTACCCTGCCTGGGAGCCCCAGGTCAGGTGATGCTCCCAGGAAGAAGAAGGAAACCTGCAAGGCTGTGGAGGGCCCCTGCTCACCTGGCAGCGAGCTACCTTTGCAGTCACGCAGAGGAGGACCTTGCCCTGACTGCGGGGCATCAACTGCCTCTTGTCTAGAATTTATTTTCCTAGAACTTCACATTCTCCCTCAACTTCTCCTTCCACAATAAACCCTGAATTTTTGCTTTACTTCTCTGCTGTCTCCACTTACATGGCTGGGCAGCAACAGTACATCAAGGGAGTTTAAGGAAGAATTTGCTAAAGATTCTGTCATGTGGCATCAATCTATGGTATGCATGCACTGACAGGGAGGCTTACAGAAGATACACAAGACAAAGCTCTTGTCCACAGAGGACCTGCATTCCAACTGACTTAGCACTCACTGATCAGTCAGTGCTGTGCACAGCTAAAAGCTAGAGGACTTCAGAGGCTTAACAGCGCTCCAGGGGCTGAGGACGGGAGCTGTGAACTGGCCCTTGAGAGGACGTGTGGAGTCAGATGCTGCTGAGCAGCAGTGACAGCCTGATCTGGCTGTAGCAGGGCCTGGGGCCATGGTTGCAGGTGGGGAGGATTATGGAGGGTTTCTAGTGCTAACTCATGGACAGCAAGGAACCTTTTAATGATTTTATTTTACTTTTATTTTTTTTCCGGAAACAAGAGTCTCACTTTGTTGCCCTGGCTAGACTATAGTGGCATCATCATAGCTCACAACAATCCCAAACTCCTAAGCTGAAGTGACCCTCCTGCCTCAGCCTCCTGAGGAGCTAGGTCTACAGGTACTCACCATGACACCTGGCTAAAGGTCTCACTCTTCCTGAAGCTGGTGTCTAACTCCTGCCCTCAACAGATTCCCTTTTTTTTTTTTTTTTTTTTTTTTTGAGACAGAGCCTCAAGCTATCCCCCTGGGTAGAGTGCCATGGCTTCACAGCTCACAGCAACCTCCAACTCCTGGGCTCAACCGAGTCTCCTGCCTCAGCCTCTCAAGTAGCTGGGACCACAGGCACCCACCACAAAGCCTGGCTATTTTTTGGTTGCAGCCGTCGTTTGGTGGGCCCGGGCTGGATTCGAACCCGCCATCTTAGGTGTATGTGGCTGGTGCCTTAGCTGATTGAGCCACAGGCGCCAAGCCTCAAGAGATTCTCCAACCCTGGCCTCCCAGAGTGCTAGGATTATGAGTGAGCCACTGCACCTGACCCGTTTGATGTTCTTGGCTTAAAACAACTTCTAAAGTCTCAAAAACATTGAGTTGACCTTTGGCAAGTTCATGAGCTCCATCTGGCCTCATTCTACTCTAGGCAAATGCCATTGAGGTGTCCCTTCCAGGGTATATCAGCTAGAACTGACTGGTCCCTGTAGTCCAGCCATGTGTCAAGCCACTCAGGAGGATGGACTGCAGCAGAACTTGTCACTTAATGGACTGGCCCTGGTGGAAGCAGTCAACTGGACCCAGTTAAGACCTATTTTTGGCAACTTTCTCAAAGTCTGAGAACAGTTTTCTCTACAGAAGCAGGTCATGACCTTCCTCTGGTACTCCAGCCATAGTCTAGAATTTCTCTTCCCTAAGCCTAGAGATGGAACTAAGGCCTAAGAATGTAGGGGTTTGGGGGCAGCACTCACCCAGACCTACTGATTGGGGCTCAGCCCCATTGTATCCCATCACACCACAGAGCGGAAATGGGGCTATTTACAACTGCTGTGGTTTTGTTCCAAAAGCCCACATGTGCAACTCACAACAGATGCTTAGTAAAAATTTACAGTTCAGAACCCCTAGAATAGGTCTGGATCCCAGAGACACTGGCCTGGTCCTTCCCTCCAGTCAAAATTCCTGTAGCTCAAAATCCTCTCTTGACCTTTAGGCTGTTTATGTTTTTAGGAGTTCGCAGGGACAAACAAGACTTCTCTTGGTTGCTAACTTTTATGGTCCTCCATTTGTGGTTCTTGGGCCCAGAGGCTGATAGGAGCCCTGTGTTTTACCTTGGAGTTTTCTTCCTCAGTACCGTTGTATATCGGTCATGAGCCAAGACCATAAGCTCCACATACCTTGTGGGAATCAGGGAGACTCCAGTGAGTGGAAAGACATTTTAGAGGCTGCTAACAAGGGTCTTTATTCAGGACTAGACTAACCTCTTACTTACTCTTCCCTCCCCATCCAACCCTCCACTGTAGACCCCAGTCTATCCTCTCTCCTCCCCACCAGATACTCAGATCCAGGTTGGCCTTCAGTTCAAGTGTAGGCCATGCTCTTGCCTTCACACTAATTTGTAGATGACAGTCTGCTCCAGCTTTTTTTTTTTTTTTTTTTTTGAGACAGAGTCTCACTTTGTCACCCTGGGTAGAGTGCTGTGGCGTCACAGCTCACAGCAACCTCAAACTCTTGGGCTTAAGCAATCCTCTTGCCTCAGCCTCCCAAGTAGCTAGGACTATAGGCCGGCTATTTTTCGGTCGTAGTTGTCGTTGTTTGGTAGGCCCAGGCTGGATTTGAACCCACCAGCTCTAGTGTATATGGCTGGTGCCCTAGCCACTTGAGCTACAGGTGCTAAGCCTCTGCTTCAGCTTTCTAATGTACACTGTCCTTGACCCAGTAGTAGGATGTCCTCTGTATAGGGTCCCACCACTAATGGTGCCCACTGCTCTTTCCATCAGTGAGAAGCATGAAGGAAGCAATGTGGGCCATCCACACAGGACCCGACCTTGCCTCTGGCCATGAGTCCAGAATGCCCTTGTCACATGCAGCAGGGCACAAGCCAAGTGGTAGCTCCCATAGATGGGAAATGTCCTTGACCAGCCAGCCAGTTCTCACAGATGTATTTGAGGGAGGTGCAGCTGATGCCCAGATCCTGGGGCAAAGAATGTCAGAGCTCAGCCACGAGGTGGTCTTTCATACAACTCCCCCTTCCTAATCTCTGCCTGCTTTGATGGAGGCTGCTACAGGCTGGAAAGAGGGCAATAGTCAGGTCAGACTCAGTAGTGTTCTTGTTCCCAGTTCCTGGGTCTGGTGGGTTCTGCCCTCTTTTGTCTTGATAAGCCTCCCCACACTGTTAGAGCCATGACCATCACCTTAAAACCTAACTACCATTTCTGCCTGCTTCCCCACATGGTAATTCCTGCATTTATGAAGGCAGAACAGCTGCCTAGCATAAATTCCCCCCCAGAGATGGAGAAGCTGATATTTGTTGGGATGAGGAGGATAGGGAGAGAACAGCTACAGGCTGCTGCAGAGAGAGCAAAGATTCACATCTACAACAGCATGCTAAGGGCTGTCTGCTCCAGGCCTGGGGCCTCTGTACTACCTGATGAAACCATTGGAGTCCATACAGGTCTGGAAGCTTCAACAATACCCACGCACATAGGTGCTCCCACCCAGGTCATCAGCATTATGGTGCATTAAGTGAAAGGAAGTTCAGTTGCCCACATCATCCTCAAAGCCCAGAGTGGGGCCTGGTTCATTTTGCAGAGACAGGAAAGCAAGTCAAGGCAGTAGGGCTCGCAGCCTGGTGCTGCTCCCACACACACACACCGTGCCCCACCCAAACACAGTGTTCAGAGCTTTGATGGGGACCTTGTCTGCCAAATACACATAGCACAGAACCATCATGGTCAGATCTCAGGGTTTGACTGTGGCATGGGAACCAGTTGGAATAGTTTCTCCTTGGCCAGCTGGAATTGGGTCGGGTTTCCTGGCTTTGGTGCCTATGGAGAAGAAGAGAGACTACTTATTTGATAAGTACAAGGGAGAGGCTAGACTTCACTGGAAATGGAGGCACAACAGAGTAAGGATCAAGGAGAGGTTGCAGCCCAGAGCATGGGATGACCGTTCACATGCCTCTGTAGATGGGGCTGTGGCCAATTCCATCAGCCTCTTCAGGCCCATGCCCTGATCAAAGCAGGCAGATACCCTCTGCAGGTGGAGGCAGGCTGTGCAGATGTGGTGCTGTGAACAGCCACAGATCTGCAGCTATAGAGCCAGGAGCAGAACTTCCAGAAGGACCTGTGGAGGTGGAGAAAGCCTAGGCTCAAGGCTTTGCATGCAGCCCCCATCTCAGCTCATGGGACAGATCCCCTGATTGTCTTAGTTTGGCCCTGGGGCGGATGAATCTTTGGCTATCACACCTGCACTATCTCACCTCCTGCCTTGCTCACTACCTTGCAGAGCAAAGACAGTAGGGGCAGAGAGGGGAAAGCGAGGGCTGCCAGTGTGCTCTTGGCCATGAGACCTCTCCGTGTGATCCTGAGCACAGTGAGAGAGGGACATAAGCTTGACTCTGCTCATCACACTTAGAAAGCAGGCAAGGGAGAAGGAAGGGAAAAAACAGGGTCTCAAGGGCCTGGGGCTCTTTTATAACCTCTACCCTGCTGGCCCTTTATGGAAATTCCGGTAAGTGGTGAGAGCTGAGGCTTCTTTGGGCTGCTCTGGCCCAGTGATCTCACCCAATCTAATTATATCAGAAGCTTGGTCACAAAATGGACACCATGATCTCTTCCTAGCCTTTTGTTGCTGATGCCACCAGCTCTTTGCCTTCATAGGGCCTGAAGCTTGGCTCAGTGGGAGGGCTTAGAGGTAGAATACTGAATGGGTCAGGGCTCGGAGGAGAGATGGGAGTCTCTGCCAAGGCTGTGTGACACATCATCCGAGAGTGAGCCAGTGTTCCCTATTCTCAGCACATGGCTCTTTATTTGGAGGCAAGGGGGACAAGAGCACTGGGCCAAGTTCACAAACTTAATTGTCATGCCTCCTATTTTAACTCACTGCTGGGTTGTTCTTTGAGTCTTAAGGTTCCTAAACAGTTCACCTCATTTTATACATCTTCCAGAGGCTTGATGTTTGTTTCAGGTATTTTGTTAGGTGTTTTTAGCTGGCTTCAGTTGGAGGAATAGGGAAAATTTTCTCCAACTTGTCTGGAACCAGAAGTCTACTCCCTTTATTCTTTTTTTTTTTTTTTTTTTTAGGGACAGAGTCTCACCTCCTGGGCTTAGGCGATTCTCTCTCCTCAGCCTCTCAAGTAACTGGGACTACAGGCACCCACCACAATGCATGGCTATTTTTTTGTTGCAGTTTGGTTGGGACTGGGTTCAAACCCACCATCCTCAATATATAGGGCCACTGCCCTACTCTCTTATTCTTTTTTTTTTTTTTTTTTTGAGACAGAGCCTCAAGCTGTCACCCTGGGTAGAGTGCGGTGGCATCGCAGCTCACAACAACCTCAAACTCCTGGGCTCAAGCAATTCTCCTGCCTCCCACCAGCTCAGGTGTATGTGGCTGGCACCTTAGCCACTTGAGCCACTGTGCTGAGCCTACTCTCTTATTCTTTTTTTTTTTTTTTAAGAGACAGAATTTTGGCTCGACACCTGTGGCCCGATCGGCTAAGGCGCCAGCCACGTACACCTAAGGTGGCGGGTTCGAATCCCCAGCCCGGGCCCATCAAACAACAATGATGGCTGCAACCAAAAAATGGCC
>CAUYQV010089927.1:0-28422 GCA_963574575.1 Galagoides demidoff
GGGCGCCTGTGGTCCCAGCTACTTGGGAGGCTGAGGCAGGAGACTCGCTTGAGCTCAGGAGTTGGAGGTTGCTGTGAGCTGTGGTGCCATAGCACTCTACCCAGGGGGATAGCTTGAGGCTCTGTCTCAAAAAAAAAAAAAAGAAAAAAAGAAAAAGTGATTTGGAGCCTAGCTCAGAAAGGTAAGTGTGGAGGGTCTGCTGGCCACCTTAAGGCCCAGGCCACACAACAGGGAGATTTCATGCTCCCAAGTCTAAACCCCTCTTCTTAAGCAGGTGCCAACCTGCTGCAGAGAACATGTACATCTCACCTGAGGCAGACCCTTCCTTGGAGCAGATTCGACTGTGACCTCATCTTGGCCCACAGAGCTGGTCTGGCTAGCTCCCCCTGCCAGGTGAATGGTTCCTTAGGAGCCCTACCTTCCCACCCTCTAATACACAAACATTCTCCAGCCTCAGTGTCCTGGCTTTCTCTTCTTAGGGCTGGGTGCCACTTTTGAAAGGAGAAAAGTACAGGTCACCCCCACCCTTGTGTTTCCCTCTAAGTACTTGAGAGGAGAAAACCCTTTTCTTGCTTTTGCACATGGGGGATATTGTGGAAGAATGACCAATGGGCAGGATGATAATACCTAGTTAGTGGGGTCTTATGAACAGTTTAAATCCACAAACCCAAAGTAGATTTCTCTGAAGCACTGCCTAAGTTTGAAGAATCCAACTTAAGGGCAGAATCTGGTTCCTAAAAAATGCACCTGATGATCTGGGCTGTGCATTGCCAGGAGAACTATAGAGCAATGTCTGGGCATGAGCACAAGTCACCCTAAGTATTCTTAGAGGCTGAGAACCAATTGCTGAAAGTCCAGAAAACATTCCCTTTGATATCCTTTCTGGAGCCCTAGGAGCAGGGGTCCTCAAACTTTTTTTTTTTTTTTTTTTTTTTTTGAGACAGAGCTTAAAGCTGTCCCCCTGGGTAGAGTGCTATGGCTTCACTGCTCACAGCAACCTCCAACTCCTGGGCTTAAGCAAGTCTCCTGCCTCAGCCTCCCAAGTAGCTGGGACCACAGGCGCCCGCCACAACGCCCGGCTATTTTTTGGTTGCAGCCATTGTTGTTTGGCAGGCCCGGGCTGGATTCAAACCTGCCACCTTAGGTGTATGTGGCTGGCGCCTTAGCCACTTGAGCCACAGGCGCCAAGCCGGGTCCTCAAACTTTAAATGGGGCCTCACTGTCCCTCAGACCGTTGGAGGGCCAGACTGTGGGCCCCGGGACAAGTCCGCTGCTAAGCAGGACAAGCAGCCATGGCAAAAATCCAGCAGGCCGGATAAATGTCCTAGGTGGGCTGCATGTGGCCCACAGGCCATAGTTTGAGGACACCTGCCTACGAGTCACCTCATAGGAACCTCAACCCAGCACTGTTATAGGTAGCCCAATGACACAACTCTTCTCTGCAGTCATTTCTTTGGTGGTTGTAGCCCCATTTTGCCTCTAGCCCCTAACAAGGGCTGTCTGGATATTCATTTTAACCACTCCCACCTCAGAATGTAGAAGGGTAAAGGATTTGCAGTGACCAATGGCCCTCAAGGGACACCCACACCCTCATCCTTCCTGCAGTTTCAACCTAAAAGATTCTTGGTGATGAGGACAATCAGAATGTGGAGGCTGCAGCTGCCAAACATTCAGTTGTTGCCACCTTCCAATTACAGGGCCTGGGTGCGGGTGGGGGGGGGGGGTGGGGGGGGGCAGCACCTATATCTCAATGAGTAAAGCACTGGCCCCATATACTGAGGGTGGCAGGTTCAAACCCAGCCCTGGCCAAACTGCAACCAAAAAATAGCCGAGTGTTGTGGTGGGCGCCTGTAGTCCCATGTACTTGGGAGGCTGAAGCAAGAGAATTGCCTAAGCCCAAGAGCTGGAAGTTGCTGTGAGCTGTGATGCCCCAGCACTCTACCAAGGGCAACAAAATGAGACTGTCTCTTAAAAAATAAAAAATACAGGGCCAGGGTGAATGAAGAAGAGGCTAGAGCTTTCCACACAGGTGTTGACAAGGTAATCCAAAGCTTTCCAACTTATAGGGAGTATTCCTGTCACTCCACAAAAACCTGGCAACATGGTCATGTTTTTTTTTTTTTAATGTCAAATACAGAGCACTGTCCCACACTTTATATGCAGGTGTCAGAATGAGGTATATAAAACATGTATACAGAGAAATTATTTCATAGAAAAGTAGAAACCAGCAGTGTTCTCTAGCATCATGAACACCAAGACCTGAGGTCTAGGTCTCCAGGCAAATGACTCCAGGGAACAACCTGCTGAAAGGAATGGACTCCACAAACCCCGCCCCACTCTCCATGTCAGGCACTGGAAGGGCTCTTGGAAGGGAGCTTTGTGGCTAAGGAGCATTGCCAAGGCCTCAGTGTGGCATCAGGGCTTGGAAGCCCTATTGAGCCACCAGCACAGTGCAGTGGGAAAAATGTTGCGCTCAGTCAGGAAGCTGGGCTTTCCTCGTAGTCATGCTTGCTTTGTGACCTTAGGCAAGCCCCTTTTCCCTCCATGGGCTCATGCCCAAAAGGTTTAAAGAACCCTAAGGTCCTTTCCAGTGGTTCTGTGATTATTCTTTTATAAGGTAAGGGTTATGACCCTAGCCTCTTTGCCCTACAGGAAGATGCTAGCCTGGTGGCCACAGGACCACCTGCGAACATAGGCCCACTGCAGGGGAAAGCCCTGAAGTGTTTTTATTACCTTGCCTCTGAGCTTGGTTTCCAGGTTAACTTCCCAGAAGCAGCTCACAGGACCCCACAGTATAATTCCCATGGGTTAGTTGGCTGCTGTCTTACCCGTGCAAAATGAAGAAGTCATTGTCCGCCCCTGAAGAGAGACTGTCTGGGGTTCCTCAGGTCCACCTCTGCCCCTGGAACCTAAGGCTAAAATGGCTCTTCTCTACCCTCTTCCTAAGTGGAATGTTCAGTGCAATTCTTCCCTTCCTTTCCTTACAAAACAGGAAGGGTCCCTGGGCCCAGGCTTGGCCCACGGTTGTCAAGGCACATCACTGCCAGCAAGCTGGAGCACGCCCACAGCCTAGCTCTCATATTCAGCCCAAATTTCTGCTTCTATACAAACTCATTTCTGGTTCTCAGAGGTCAGTAGGAAATTCTGTCCCAGATACTTTAAAAACTTTTTTTTTCAACACAACCTCCTGACCTGCTTGACCTTAACTATGAATAACAGTGTACACCACTCAAGCCCATCATGAAGACTGAGGCCATCTTAGATAGTAAAGCATAGAGAAGCTCCCCTGTCTGTCCCTGGTTCAATTCCAGGAGCACAGGCAATGTTTGGAAGCCCTTGCCAGCAGCACCACAGTGGGAGCTGCTGCCATCTCCATCCACCAGCAAAATGCTACTCCAAAGGATGGAGGAGCATTATTTGGAGCCTGCCCAGCCTTGCCCTTAGCCCACAGCGCCACTTGCTTCTGTCAGTTATTAGGATTCACAAGGAGAAAAAAAAGGTGGGGGTAGGGTTTTAACCATAACACAAAGTGTAGATCCTCCCAGCTGTAGGAGGGTGGGCTATCCTGCACCAGTGTCACCATGGGCTCCTGCCCACTGCAGCCACTCAGGCCCCAGGAGTGCCGGCCTGGTCCATAAGGGGAATGTTGCCTTCCTGAATCTCAACTGGAGTCTGGCTGACATGGACCACCACAGTCTTCTCATCCATGATCTCGCAGGTGGGGTTGGTGAAGGCAGACAAGGGCAGGGTGATTCGCTGCATCTCCCTCTCACATACTTTCTGATCGTGCTGCTCTTTCAAATCCTTCCCCCTGGAAGGGAAAAAAGGAAACATTCTATGCCTACTGTGTGGCTTTGCTCATTAAATGGTAGCATCCCTGAGGCCTAGACAGGAACAGTGGTTCAACAAGGCCACAGGAAACCAGTGAGCTAGGACTCAAACTCAGGTGCAAGTTAGTAGATATCCATTCTCCTAGACTGCCTTAAACTCAAAAGGAGCTCATGTAGCTCTGGTCTCTGCTTCTCCATCTGTAAAATGTGAGTGAAAGCAGTATGGACCTCACACACTGCAGTGGGGCTCAACAGAAATAATGCAGGGGACAGAGACTCTTAAATCAAGTTACAGTTTTGTTCTTTTAGTTCAGGGCTCCAAGAGACTCAGAGAACTATCCAAGCTTTGGCCCTAACCCAAAAAGTCCAGAAAATGGACCTAGCCATTCTGCTCTGAGACAGACTTGTTACTTTGAAATCCCAGGATGTATGGTCCAAAAATGGACCATCCCTAATGTATGCAGGGGGTAAAATGGATTCTGAGGGGGTCAATGGGAAATAATGTGACAATGATCTTCAAACATCAGAGTTTTCATATACCTTTGATTTTTCATACTGCTCAGTGCCCAAACGGGTCAGGGTGAGACTCTCTTTTACTCATATAGAGTGTTCACTCCACAATAAGGATATCATAGTCATTCTCAGCATAGCCCTAAGAATTAGGTCTTACCCTTTATTTTGAAACATGGTCTCCCTCTATTCCCCAGGCTAGAGTATAGTGGCATCATCACTGCTCACAGCAACCTCAAATTCTTGTGATCAAGTGATCCTCCTTCCTAAGTCTGCTGAGTAGCTGGGACTTCTGATTTAAAAAAAAAAAAAAATGTTTTTTAGAGATGGGGATCTTTCTATGTTGTCCTAGGCTAGTCTCAAACTCCTGGTCTCAAGCAATCCTCTCACCTCAGGCTTCCAAAATGCTTAGCTACCACAGCCAGCCTAGGTCTTACTCATTTTATACATGAGGAATGGCCCAGAGAAGTTAAGTAATTCTCCAAGGATGTGGTAAGCTCAAACCCAAGTCTGTTAAACTCTAATGACCAGTGAAATTCTGACAAAAATTGGTGGGTCAGGGACTGAAATCCAATGTTCTGTCCAGACATGTAGCGTCCTTCCCAAAGGACTGGGCCACTCCTAGGGTAGACAAGTAAGACAAGTAAGTGCCCAGCACACTGAACATTAGAACCCAGGACCCAGCTTAACCTGTTCCAAAGCCAACAACTAGCTATGGCTCAGCTATCAGAGCAAATCTTCCCAGAAGGATCCTTGAAATAAGTAGCTGATGGATGACTTGGTTAAACCATACAGGGACCTGCTTAGGGACACAGCTAAGAGCAGATGGATTACACATCTATCATGATATTCAGTGCAATGACAGAAGTTTCTAGAGACTGGTGAAGAATACTGGGAAAATGCACAGGGTGGGGGTGGGGGTGTTTGTTAGAGGAGGAAGAGTTTGCATAGGTGCCTCAGAACTATCTTTAAATCATCCAGTTTCCTTTACTTGTATTCTAGTAGCGGTTCAGCCCTAGTTGTATGAGAGTTGGCAAAACAGACTCTCTGAGCTTTGACTTCCTCATCTGTGAAATGACGATATCTGCCTCAAAATAAGATAATGAATCTGAAAGCACTTTGAAAATAGTGAAACTGCTATAAAAACTCATAAGAGGTTATTATTATTTGCCCTGAATATTGACTCACCAAGCAATGTTATCTTAATTTGATTTCCCAAGGAAACTCTCCTACTGACCAGCCAAGTCAAGCATTGTTTATGTGCCCTCTCTAAGCCTTAATTTTATCACTTCTAAAATAATGACTTGGCATCTCCAAGGCCCCTAACCTTTTATAGAATCCTTCACGTAAGATATCCTCTGATTCCCTATTTCTCACTACAAGGTCACAGGAGGCAAATCTGTGAGTTCATCCTCCTGAGTCACCCGGGGTGACTGAGTCTGTGAATGTGCGAATCCGAGGCTCCCACTCCAACCTTCTCATTAGCTTCTGTACTGGACACCACCAACTCTTGTAGCCAAAGAACTTCCAAAGCATTCAGGGAATTGGAGGGACACTTCATGGAGGGAAGGTCATCTGTAAGTGCTTTCCACTCACACCCTAAGATTCACTACCCCTGGGCACTGCTCATCAGTTACGCTGCTGTCACATAGAAGGAAACACCTATCTCCATAATAAAATTAAAAGCTAGATTCTTCAGCTGGGTGTGGTGGCTCACGGCTGTAAAATCCTAGCACTCTGGGAGGCTGAGGTAGGAGGATGCCTGAATCCAGGAATTGATGCCACAGCACTCTAGCCTGGGTGACAGAGACTCTATCTCAGAAAAAAAAAAAAAAATCTAGATTTTTTTTTTTTTTTTAGAGACAGGGTCTCACTTTATCGCTCTCAGTAGAGTACTATGGTGTGACAGCTTGCAGCAACCTCTTGGGCTTAGGTGATTCTCTTGCCTCAACTCCCAAGTAGCTGGGACTACAGGCACATACCACAACACCAGGCTATTTTGTTGTTGTTGTTGCAGTTTGGCCAGGGCCAGGTTCGAACCTGCCACCCTCGGTATATGGGGCCAGCACCACCCCACCCACTGAGACACAGGTGCCGTCCAAAAGCTAGATTCTTTTTTTTTTTTTTTTTGCAGTTTTTGGCCAGGGCTGGGTTTGAACCTGCTACCTCTGGTATATGGGGCCAGCGCCCTACTCCTTTGAGCCACAGGTGCCACCCCAAAAGCTAGATTCTTTAAGGTTGTCCAGGTAGGGAGAAATGTGGAAGGTCTGGGTTTAATTAAGGGAGCCCCCAAGCCAGTTGAAGATCAAAAGGCAATTACAAAAGAAATGGAGTATGCACTGAGTGTGTACTAAGGTACCAGGAAATGGCCTTCCCATCATCCTGGAGGAAAAGAGCTACCTATGTACCTATTAGGTGTTATGCACCATCTTTTAATTTCCAGTCTTTTTGGCTCGGCGCCTGTGGCTCAATCGGCTAAGGCGCCAGCCACGTACACCTAAGGTGGCGGGTTCAAATCCAGCCCCGGCCCACCAAACAGCAATGATGGCTGCAACCAAAAAATGGCCAGGCGTTGTGGCGGGCACCTGTGGTCCCAGCTACTTGGGAGGCTGAGGCAGGAGACTCGCTTGAGCCCAGGAGTTGGAGGTCGCTATGAGCTGTGATGCCATGGCACTCTACCCAGGGGGTTAGCTTGAGGCTCTGTCTCAAAAAAAAAAAAAAAAAAAAATTTCCAGTCTTCTGAGATAATATTATTCTTATTTTATAGACGAAGAAACTAAGGCTTTGGAGTCTGACTCCAGAGCTCTGCCTTTCTCAGTTACCTTCTTTATCAAGCATTTGTCTGTGACCAGCTTAGTCACTGATAATGGTCAGCCTGCATCATACACAAGTCTTTAGAGGAAAAAAATCAATGCTAATTAGTGGGGCAGAACAGGGCTGAAAGAGCAGCCAAGGGTAAAGGCAGCAGATACTGAGACTAGTCTGGATTAGTCTCATCCGTACAGAAGCCTGGAAGCACACCCAGTTCCATGTGCCTGCTGTTAATAACGCTGTAAGTCCTGGTGATGCTCTGGCTGCCCTCAGCTCCCTTGAGAGATCTATGAGAGGCCACCAGGCCAATTGCACTGACCATCAGGAAGCTCAGCTCCTTCTCAAGCTTTGGGGTGGGGGTGGTGAAGAAGGGTTAGCTGAGCTCTAGTCTGACAGCCAAGAAAGAACAAAAGGCTTATTCACTAACTCAGCTTCTCTCCTAAGGGGGTAGAGTGATGTTGACTTAAAGTTTTTCTCTTTCCTTTTTATCAGAAAATAAGAGTTCACTTCAGAGTTAGCACAGACACTACACTTGGAGCAGGGACAAGGAGCCGCTCAGCCTCAGACTGGCCATTTGAACCTCTTGGCCTAGACTACCAGGTCAAAGACTCAGCCTGGCTGAGCTCCCACCAACCCCCTCTTAATTCCCTTCCCCCTCTAAGAGGAAGCCTGGTTTATGCCCACCCTGCTCAGTCAGGGAAAAGTTTAGTCCCATTAGCCAAGCCTCATGGCCTTGGGTAGAATTCAAAGCTTACAGTAAATACCCTGACTGCACCAGGGCTGGGATACAATCAGGAGCTGGGCTAGCCAGAGAGCAGGTGTGGATGGAGCTGCTGCCTCCTTCTAACTCCCTCTCTCAGGGTGATGAAAGCACCACCAACCTCCTTCAGGTAACAGAGGTTTCTTCCACTATTATTGAGCTACTACTATTTTCCCAATCAAAAGCAGTGCTGTGCTACACTGCTACTCAGGAAAAGTTCTTCAAGGCAGCTATGAGTTATGAAAACCAACCATATGCCTAAACTACACTGTCTGATTTCATTCTCACAACAAACTTGTATGATTTTTTTTTGAGACAGTCTCACTCTGTTGCCTTGGATGGAGTACCATGGCATCACTGTAGCTCGCAACAACCTCAAACTCTTGGGCTTGAGCAATCCCCTTGCCTCAGCAATCCATCCACCTGTTCTTCCCAGAGTGCTAGAATTATAAATGTAAGCCACTATGCCCAGCCTGATTTTTTTCTGTTTGGAGACCGAGTCTCACTTTGTCACTGGGGGTAGAGTGTAATGGTATCATCATCATAGCTCACTGCAACCTCAAACGCCTCAAGTGATGTGAACCTCCTGCCTCACGCTGCAGAGTAGCTAGGACTACAGATGCCTGCCACAATGCCCATCTAATCCATTTTTAGTAGAGATGGGGGTCTCACTCTTGCTCAGGCTGGTCTTGAACTCCTGTCCTCAAGCAATCCTCCTATCTCATCCTCCCAAAGGGTTAGGACTACAGGTATGAGCCACCATGCCCAGCCTACCTATCTGGTTTATCAGAGATAGGAAAGCATATGCTGAGAAGTTACATCATTTGTTCATGCAAATAACAGAGCTGAGATTTTTAACCCAGTACTGCCTGTAGCCACCATCAGGCAATATTACCTTTTTAGGAAATATTAGAGCTGAGAGATCATCATATATAACCTCCTGCTCCTACACTGTTTTACAGAGGAGTAAACTGAGGCCCCAAGAAGGTAAATAACTTATCCAATGTCACATTCAGAATTGGTGGCAATTCTAGAACTGAATCTTGGTTCTTTTGACTTTATACCCAGCCATTTGGTTCGATGCCTGTAGCTCAAGCAGCTGGGGCTCCAGGCACATGCACTGGAGCTGGCGGGTTTGAATCCAGCCCAGGCCTGCCAAACAATAATGACAACTACAACCAAAAAAAAAAAAAAATAGCCAGGTGCTGTGGTGGGCACCTGTAGTCCCAGCTGCTTGGGAGGCTGAGGCAAGAGAATCACTCAAGCCCAAGAGTCTGAGGTTGCTGTGATCTATGACGCCATGGCACTCTACCAAGGGCAACATAGTGAAACTCTGTCTCACAAAAAATAAAAAAATAAACCCAGCCTTTATTTTTTTTTAGTTTACATTTTTCCTATTGTCCTTTGCAATTCAAAGCAAATTTATATGAGGCTACTGGGCCTTACTGCACTTATTAGAGATGTTGATAATCCTTAGACATACCTTACTAGCTGTGTAGCTTGAACATGGTACTAAATTCTTCTAAGTCTCGGCTCCTTAGAGTAAAATTGCATAATATGTTCCTAGTCTGGTAGTAAAGATTAGACAAAATTATTAAGAAGGAGCACACAACAAGGCCTTACTAAGAGAGCCCAAAATAAATTTGGCTGCTATTGTGATGATTACCTAATTGGTGTTCTACTGTTTCTGTTTACATTTAATACTTATGTTAACCTTGGGCGAGTAGGTAAGTGTGAAGGGGGGATGTAGCAAGGTTCAGAGGACACCTAAACCTACACTCAATCTGCAGCTCTTTCTTGAACACAGTTCTCTGACTATAAGGAGAGATGGGAGCTGAGAACATGTCTCTAACCCACATGTGGTTTCCTGTTGTACAGTCTGTTCTCAGAGCAGCTTTGCTGAAGAAAAGGGTGTCTGGTGGTTAGTGACTGGAGTTTGGTGACTTGGTGCCTTGCCCTAATTTACAGCAAAGTAAGTTCTAGGCCTCAGGGCAGTCCCATGACAGCCCAGAGCAACAAATCTAGAATAAAAAGATTTGGCTTCCACTGGGCACCAGAACTGAGCTCAGAATTAAGAACATTTAGTCAGTTCAACCACCTGGAAGGTCTGGAAACTGTCAGAGGATTGGAGAAGAGCCAAATACTATCTGGTGACCGAGGAAGGGGGAAGTATTTCGAGGGCTAAATAAACTTAGCCAACAAGGTTTGGGTCTAAAAATGACCCTCAAGCTGTCCCCCTGGGTAGAGTGCCATGGCATCACAGCTCATAGCAACCTCCAACTCCTGGGCTCAAGCGAGTCTCCTGCCTTCGCCTCCCGAGTAGCTGGGACCACAGGCGCCCGCCACAATGCCTGGCCATTTTTGGGTTGCAGCCATCATTGTTGTTTGGCGGGCCCGGGCTGGGGATTCAAACCCGCCACCTTAGGTGTACGTGGCTGGCGCCTTAGCCGATTGAGCCACAGACGCCAAGCCTGAGGCTCGGTCTCAAAAAAAAAAAAAAAATTTAAAAATGAATTATTAAGGCCAGGGCCACCACCTCATTAACTCTTTGTATGAACAAGCAGACCTGTCATGTCAACCATCCCACTGAGGGCAACCAACTCAGGTCAATATTGTCCCTCCCTGGAGCTCTGCTTCCTGAATCACAGAAACTCAGAGAAGGAATGGGTCTGGGAAAGCAGTAGTCCAATACTCACATTTTACAGAAAAGAAAACAGCCCTCATTTACTGACTTGCTTACTATGTGCCACATACCGAGCAAGGAAGTGTCTTGTGTTAGCCCTGTAGCAGTGCTCTGTAGGATAAAGAAGCAAGCAACATTTTCCCCCTAAAGTCACAAAGATAGCTGGTTAGTGGCAGGGCTAGGACGTCTCTCCACCAAATTCTGGGTATGTAATCTCAGGCAAGATATATATCCTCTCTTGCCTCAGTTTCCTGTAAACTAGAGATAATAATAGCATTTACCTCACAAGGGTGATTGTGAGAATTGAGTTCAAACATGCAAAGTACTTGAAGTAATGTCTGGCATATGGTAAACATTCACTGCTGCTATTATTATTACCTAACACTTCCCCTTTTTCATCTGGAATAAAGAGGTTGACAAAAACACCTCTGAGGACACTCAAGTTTTATATAATGCTGAATGATCCACAGGGGCTAAATGCTCAAACATGGCCTTACTATGGGAAAATATAGGCCACCGGGTCAGTTTCCTTACAAAAAGACTTCTTTGACCATAGAGAAGAACTATCACAGATATTCAGGACTAGAAGACAAATCCTCTGATTTTGTCCAAGAATGGCAAATAATTTTTCAGAATCATCCAGTGCTGTAAAAACGAATGGGACTCTGACTTACGATCAAGCACCTGTCACTGACTTTGAGAACCTTTTCCCACACAGCATCTCATGAGACTTTTCAAAATAAGCATTCCTCTACCTGCTGTCCCAGCCACAGGTCATCAGAGTTTCACAGGTAGCCACTCTGGCTTTCTCACATGTGATAAGGAGTGGCAAACAGATTTCCTGTTCTCAAACTCACATTTTTCTTCCTATCACAGGAGTTCCCACAACTTAAGGCTCAAGAAATTTAAGCTCCAGCTGCCAAAACGGTGGCTGACAACCTTTTCTAATAGCAAAATTATATAACTCATAGCTGAATTTTATAATTCAGCCTTCCAGTCCCTACAATGAATGTCCAGCCTGATTTCTGCAGTGCCACTCACTTCCATGCCTGCCGTGTTGGATTAGACAGCAGGGAATCTGGTGTCAAAAGAGCTGAGTCTGAATCTAGGTTCTGCCACTCTCAGGCAGTGTGACCTTGAACAAGTCACTTCACCACTGAAAGAGGAGGCATCCTCCTCTGTAAATGGGAAACAAAAACCCCTACCTCACAAGTCTTTTGGGTGAGGAATAAGGCCACCAAGGAAAGGGTTTGTTCAAGGTCACAGATCACAACCAAGTCTCTACTCTGGAAGCTGATTTTCTTTTTTTCAACACCTTGCTTCCTTGGGGATGAGAAAGCCACAAAGTTTGATTTGACTCTGTGTACCTTCCTCCCCTCCTCTCAAGAAGGCCCAAAAGAGATGCTACTGACCTCTTGTAGGTGTAGCCCAAGATGATGCCAGCTCCAATGGCAATGATGATCACCATCATGGTAATGCCTAGTACATAGCCTGCCAAGGACAAGACATAAGGTCCCATTAGCCACACCCCAGACAATCAGCAAAGGATCATTTGATGAATCCCAACAAGGGCAGGGGTGAGGCTGTCATACCCAGAGTTCCCAGGTCCTTTTTCTCCTTGGCATTCATCCGCACCCGCTGGCTGATCCCAATCACTGGCTGCACAGCTGCCGCCTCACTCCGAGCGGGCAAGGCGTTGGCTGGGGCGAAAACCTGCACCTCATCTTCACCTGGTATTTTCGATGCCACCTCGGTTTCTGTCATGGAGGCTAGCGGGACCTGGGAAGTGGTCTCTGGAGATGAGAAACAGCTCTCATCAGAGACTGCCCTGAGTGAATTCTACAGATGAACCTGGTCCCACTACACTAGCAGGGGAGATGGAGCCAGGTCACCGTGGAATGCTTCTCACATACTGAAATCAAACCCTACCCCAGAGGCAAGATCAGGCCTGAGAGGTCTGCACTATCTCTGCGACAAGACATATGTGAGGGGACGGTCATACGAAAGGGTCCTTCTCTATCCTCCCACGTCTTCATCTCTTCAAATACTTGCTATCTCGTTGCCATCTTCTCCAGGGGATTCCCCAGCTCCAAGCCAGGAGAAATCTATGACCGCTCTGAGCAGCTCACAAGCCTGTGCTCTGGACTCTAAGAAACTTGGACTCAAATCTGGACAATGCCACTCCCTCTGGTAAACTGTTCAACTTTTCTGAGGCTCAGATCCTCCAAACAGCTTCTCCCCATGCTAGTTGTGAGAAGTGTGTCTAGCACATTTGCAGATGCTCCCCCAAAGATCAATAAACCCTGAAAGGCGCTCCGAGGGCCGCGCCCAGGGCGCGCGGCGGCAAGATCCCTCCTAGCCCGCCGCAGTTGTTTACAAGCGCTCGCTGAGGATGAGGTCACTCCGCGCGGCCGCGGCGGCCAATGGAATTTCGGCCCCGCGGCCTGGAGACAGCCCTGACCAATCGAACGGCCCGGGGCGGGGCGGGGCGGGGCGGGGCGGGGCAGGCCGGCAATGCACTGCCGCACGTGCGCAGCGGGTGTAATAGCCGCTCCCTGTCAGCCTGTGGCGCGGGGTTCCGGTCCCGGGCCCGTACCTGGGCAGCGCAGGTCCTCGCAAGGCCGCTTCTCAGGGACGCCAGCCTCGCTACTGACATAGCACCAGGGTCCGCGCGGGTCCCGGTCAGGGTTTCGGCAGTAGTTGTGGTTGCCGGCGCCTGAGACTGGAGAGAGGGAGCCGTGGATAGGTGCCGGGACCGCGACGGCGCCCGCCAGCCCCGCCGCTGTCCGCAGCGGATACTCACCCAACTCGGGAGCCGACGCCAGGTCGCTCTGCGAGTCCAGCCAGTTGAGGCAATGGAGGCCCGGCGCAGGCGAGGGCTGGTCCGCCCGGTACAGGTGGCCGTTGTCCCAAAAGCAGACTGTGAAGGAGAGGAGTCTCTGACACTGCGTGCAGCGAATGGAAGGCGCGGAGCGTGGTGGGCAGGAGAGCCAGACTCACCGCGGCCAGGCACCTCTATCAGAGGATCCTGGATCCTGCTGGGCCTCCCTGTCCTCCCATAGAAACACCCCCATCCAACCACCCCGGTGATGGGGTCCGAAAGGGAAGGAAAAGAAAGCGCCCCGTAAAGCCCTCAGCCAGCTTCTGGCCTCAGTCGGCGCTCAGAGAGAGTTCGCTTTTTTTTTTAATTAAAGCCAGAAAGCGCTACCAGAGAGTTGTTAACTCTTGAACTTGTGGCCACATTGGAGGGGAAAGTGGGGAAAACGAGGCCTGGCCTAGGATCTCTTTGTGGAAATGGTGGAAGTTTGGGGTCAGTGGGTGGCCAGACCTGAGATTTATCCCTGCCTTGTAATGCCCATGTTATATAAACTCTGGTGTTTCCTCCTCCGCAGATACAGCCACCTTCTGCCAGTGTTAAAAGGCAACACTCTCAAGAGAATTCTCCAAAAGCCTTGATTCAGTCAGGCAAAAGATTTCAAGAGAGCCTTAGTCGGAAGAACCTGCCTCATCGCTGCCTGGATGTGACTCCAAACTCCCACTCCTCTTAGCAGGAAAGCTGCAGGAGGAAGCTGGGGAAGGAGGGCGCTGGCCACACCGTGCAAAGGTGTTGAATAGGACTTGGGGAGTTGGAGTGATGAACCCTCAAGTTCTATCCACTCATGGGCAGGGAAAGAGAAAGTGGCTTCTTGCCTTTGTTCTTAATGGCAAAGATGGAGCTGCGATCCCCTGGCAAGGAAAGGAGGGGGAGGAAAGCTTTCATAGGACAACAAAAACCAGCTAAAAGCTTTGTCTCCATCATCCTGGCCATGTTTGGGAAATAGGGGGATTGACCCATTCTGCTTCATTAAGTTGCTGCAGAAAGAAAAGATTGTAATCTCACCTCCAGATCCATAGGCTTCTGCTAGGAGCATTTTGCTGACCAGGAATGTTTGTACCCAGGCCAGTAGCATCATGGCCTCTGTCCTCCTGCAAGTGATCGAATCACCAGTATCCAACCAGGGTCCCCTTGGCTGCAGCTCTGTCTCCCAGCCCCAGCTTTGCAGTCAGACCTGCCCTTGTTATGCTCTTCTGGTAAACAGCCTCTCTTTAGAACTGGGAGCTTCCCAGCTAGCTTGCTGCAGCCAGCGGTGTTTTTCAGCTGAAAGGCGCCCCCTGGGTCCTAAGCCTCCTATGCCACGGAAGATCAGTAACCATGGGCCAAGAGAGGAACTCAGCCAAGTGAAGAGAAGCAGAGAGGTTCAAGTCCTGCTTAACAGTACATCCGTTTGAGACCCGTGCAAAGCTATATCAGGAGGGCTTTTCATCTATTCTGTTTCCATTTATGTAAATAGAGAAAGAATAATTCTGTCAAGAGGCATCATGAGGGGAAATTATAAGCATTAAGGCACAGAACAATTGGCTCAGCGCCTGTGGCTCAATCGGCTAAGGCGCCAGCCACGTACACCTAAGGTGGCGGGTTCGAATCCCCAGCCCGGACTCGCCAAACAACAATGATGGCTGCAACCAAAACATGGCCGGGCGTTGTGGCGGGCGCCTGTGGTCCCAGCTACTTGGGAGGCTGAGGCAGGAGACTCGCTTGAGCCCAGGAGTTGGAGGTTGCTATGAGCTGTGATGCCATGCACTCTACCCAGGGGGATAGCTTGAGGCTCCGTCTCAAAAAAAAAAAAAAAAAAGGCACAGAACAATTTAGGAAGAAGATGCTACCTGGGGGAATTCAGGACCACATGGGAGCACAAATAAGAGTATCTGGGTGGGGTTTGGTACCTGTAGCTCAAGTGGCTAAGGTGCCAGCCATATACACCAGAGCTGGCAGGTTCAAATCCACCCCGGGCCTGCTAAACAATGACAACCACAACCAAAAAATAGCCGGGTATTGTCGCAGGTGCCTGTAGTCCCAGCTACTTGGGAGGCTAAGGCAAGAGAATCACTTAAGCCCAGGAGTTGGAGGTTGCTGTGAGCTGTGATGCCACAGCATTCTACCCAAGGCGACAGCTTGAGGCTCTGCCTCAAAGGAAAAAAAAAAAAAAAAGAGTATCTGGGTGGAAGTTACACTTTATACTCATCCTTGAAAAAGAAAAAGGACCTTTGTAATTATATATGTTTATGAACACTGACACTTAAAAAAAAATCAGTGTACTGGATCAGATCAGTCACATTTCTTATATTTGAGGTTTAGGGTATTATTCATATATAGTAGGAATACAGAAGAGATATCTTTGGTTGAAAATACATGTTATTCAAACATTAGAAAATTTGCTTAGCTATATTGTAATAGCTTTCTACTGTAATAGCTTTTTATAGAAGAAGTTAAGTAAAATGTTTGCTTTCCTCCCTCACCCTGTGGGAAATCCATTTGTTGTGATTTATATCCATCACTGAATCTCACCACATCCATATGACTTAGGCTTTTCTTCCTGTTTGGCTGACAGTTCAAGTTCCCAGGCAGCCTCAGTAAACAGAAAGAGAGCAGAGTGATTGGCCAAGACTACCTTGTGACTCAGGCAAATCCCAAAATAGAAATGGGAGACTCTTTCCATCTTGTAGCCAGTAATTTAGGGAGGAAAAAGAAAACAACTTTTCTAAGGAAGTTTTAAAAAGCTTTATCAGGGAAGAAAGCTAGTAAATCCAACTAACCTGAAGTGAATTTGAATTTGCTACAATCAGATTTCAGACATGGAAAGAATAGAAGGTACATTTAGTTCACTCTTTTTTTTTTTTTGGAGACAGAGCCTCAAGCTGTCTCCCTGGGCAGAGTGCCGTGGCATCACAACTCACAGCAACCTCCAACTCCTGGGCTCAAGCGAGTCTCCTGCCTCTGCCTCCCAAGTAGCTGGAACCACAGGCACCCGCCACAACGCCTAGCTATTTTTTTTGGTTGCAGCCATCACTGTTGCTTGGCAGGCCCGGGCTGGATTCAAACCCGCCACCTTAGGTGTATGTGGCTGGCGCCTTAGCCACTTGAGCCACAGGCGCAGAGCCTAGTTCACTCTTTAAAGCAGTTCACTGATAGTTTTTGATCCCTTCAGTTCATTTGATAAGATGTATTGCTTTGTTTTTGCAATCATTCTCCTACCTCCCAACACAAAGTTCAGATCCTCTTACTCCTGACTTGGCCGACAGTAGTGATTACATACATCACAGAATCTGTAAGTTTACTCACAAAACACAGATATGCCAAATTTTTGTAATTTAACTATTCTAACATAACAGGAATGTTTTTATTAATTTTACAAATATTTTTGATAACCTATTACATGCTAGGTATAGTTTTAGATACTGGGAACATATGAACAAAATGTTTAAAATCTCTGTCCTCATTGCTTTAAAAAAAGCGTGTATACTATTTTCAGGAAACCAGTCAATTTTCTTCTTTGTTTTTAGACAGAGTCTCACTCTGTTGCCCCAAGCCAAGCCTCAGCTTAGGTCACAGCAACCTCAAACTCCTGGGTTCAAGTGATCTTCCTGTCTCAGCCTCCTGAGTTGCTGTGACATCAGGTGTGCCACATTGCCTGGCTAATTTGTCTACTTTTAATGGAGATGGGGGTCTTGCTCTTGCTCAAGCTAGTCTCGACCTCCTGACCTCAAACAATCCTTCCACCTCAGCCTCCCAGAGTACTAGGATTACAGGTGTTAACCATTGCATCCAGCCTCCAGTCAGATATTTTTATAATCAAAAGGCTGAAGGAAAAGGGCTCTTTGCACAATTTTTCTTATGAATCCTTTGTTTACTCTAACATTGCTGCAAGAGATATATCATGTGCATTTTGTTCCATTGCAAAAAAAATTTAGAATTGAGAAAACGATAGTAGTTTTTAAATTTTAGTGTAGCAGACATTTCTTTGAGGTGGATCCTTTAGTACCTAATCTATTGCCTTTGTATGCAGTGACCACTCAGTTACTGATGTCTGATGAAATGCTCCTCACACTCTGAAGGACAACTTTTGCTGGATTATAATACTTTTCCCTCTAATTACAATAGAAACAGGCTGAAACAGGCCATTACTAGTACTGTTTTCAGATTAATCTGCTTTGCCCATGTAGGGGTGCAAGTATTCCTTTCTCAGAAACCAGAGGTGGAATCCTTACCTATTGATGTTATCACTTAATCCTTCTATTAGGAAACTGCTATCTTGGCCTGGCACAGTGGCCCATGCTTGTCATCCTAGCACTCTGTGAGGCTGAAACAGGGCATCCCTTAAGCTCAGAAGTTTGAGACCAGCCTGAGCAAGAGTGAGACCCTGTCTTTACTAAAAATAGAAAAATTAGCTGCCTATAGTCCTAATTGCTTAGAAGGCTGAGGCAAGAGGATCTCTTTTTTTTTTTTTTTTTTTTAGATAGAGTCTCACTATGTTGCCCTTGGTAGAGTACTGTAGCATCACAGCTCACAGCAACCTCAAACTCTTGGACTTAAGTGATTCTCTTGCCTCAGTCTCCCAAGTAGCAGGGACTACAGGCACCTGCCAGAACACCTGATTGTCTTTGTTGTTGTTGTAACTGTCATTGTTGTTTTAGCTGACCTCAGTCGGATTCGAACCCACCAGCCTCAGTGCATGTGGCCAGTGCCCTACCCACTGAGCTATGGATGCTGCCCCTTTTTAAAAATTTCTTTTCCTTTCTTTTTTTTTTTTTTTTGTGAGACAGAGTCTTACTATGTCACCCTCGGTAGAGTGCCATGGCATCACAGCTCACAGCAACCTCAAACCCTTGGGCTTAAGCAATTCTCTTGCCTCAGCCTCCCAAGTAGCTGTAACTACAGGCATCCATGCCCAGATATTTTTGTTGTTGTTGTTGTCATTATTGTTTAGCTGACCCAGTCCTGGTTTGAACCCACCAGCCCCTGTATATGTGGCCGATGCCCTAACCACTGAGCAACGGGCACCAAGCCACAAGAGGATCTCTTGAACCCAAGAGTCTGATCAAGGCTGACATGATGGCACTCTAGCCTGGGGCAACGGAGTGAGACTCTGTCTCAAAAGAAAAAAAAAAACTGTTATCTTTCCTAACTTGCATACCTTGCCATAACAGCAACACCATATTTTGTGCCATGTGTCTTATGAGCAACAGCATTACCTAGAAAAGATATAAGACATAGCAGAAGGAGGGTTTCTTCAGCTTAGTCATCTGTTTTCTTTATCTAAGACATTTATCATGATATGATTTTTTTCAGGAATGAAGGACTTGTTTCTCAGTCCTCCAAAGACATTGTAATACATCTAATACCTTTCTTCTTCAAAGAAATCAATTAATTTCAGACATGTGCCTGTTGTCTTTTTCCGATGATCCAGATTTGAACTTCACTTCATGTATTTGTTCAGTATGGCCATATATACTCTGTATATGTATATGTATATACATATATATATATTTTTTTTTTTTTTTTGAGACAAGAGTGTCACTCTTTTGCCCCTGGCTAGAGTACTCTGGCATCATAGCTCACAGCAACCTCAAACTCCTAGACTTAAGCAATCTGCTTGCCTCAACCTCCCAAGTAGCTGAGACTGCAAGTGCCCATCACAGTGCCTGGCCAGTTTTTCTATTTTCAGTAGAGATGGAGGTCTTGCTCTTGCTCAGGCTGGACTTGAAATGCTGAGCTCAAGCAGTCCACCCACTTCAGCCTCCCCGGCCAGGCGCAGTGGCTCACACGTATAATCCTAGCACTGTAGGAAGCTGAGGCAGGTGGATAGCTTAAGTTCAAGAGTTTGAGACCAGCCTCAGCAAAATCGAGAACCCCATCTCTACTAAAAAATAGAAAAACTAAAGCAAGAGGATTGCTTGAGCCCAAGAGTTGGAGGTTGCTGTGAGCTGTGACACCACAACACTCTACCCAGTGCAACAAACAGCTTGAGAATCTGTCTCAAGAAAAAAAAGAAAAAAACACTTTGGCCAGCCAAAGTGCTAAGATTACAGACATGAGCCACCACACCTGGCCAGTATAGCCGTATTTTTTTTTTTTTTTGAGACAGAGCCTCAAGCTATCCCCCTGGGTAGAGAGCTATGGCATCACAGCTCACAGCAAACTCCAACTCCTGGGCTCAAGCGAGTCTCCTGCCTCCGCCTCCCAAGTGGCTGGGACCACAGGCACCTGCCACAACGCCTGGCCATTTTTTGGTTGCAGCCATCATTGTTGTTTGGCGGGTCGGGGCTGGGAATTCGAACCCGCCACCTTAGGTGTACGTGGCTGGCGCCTTAGCCGATTGAGCCACAGGCGCCGAGCCGGCCATATTTTATAGTTACTCCAAACTTCAGATTTCTCCTGAAAATGTCACTGCAATAATTATGTGATACAGTGCTACACAAACTCTTACTTTAGATTGCTTATGTTTCTGAAGACAACAATGTGAAATATAATAGTTATATTTTACTAAATATAATAGGGATATTTGACTCTCAGTTTTTTTGTTTTTGAGACAGAGCCTCAAGCTGTCCCCCTGGGTAGAGTGCTGTGGCCTCACAGCTCACAGCAACCTCCACCTCCTGGGCTCAAGCGTGTCTCCTGCCTCCGCCCCCCAAGTAGCTGGGACCACAGGCACCCGCCACAACACCCGGCCATTTTTTGGTTGCAGCCATCATTGTTGTTTGGTGGGCCCTGGCTGGATTAGAACCCACCACCTTAGGTGTATATGGCTGGCACCTTAGCCACCTGAGCCACAGGTGCCAAGCCTTGACTCTCAGTTTTATATGAGTAGCAATCCAGATACAATGCCATGTTTACCATGAAATCAGGAAAATAGCCTTCAGACTGTTTCTCAAGAAGGATGGGCAGTTTGTTTTGATAATAGGATATGTAGTGGAGGAACTCTAATAAGGAAGTCATATAGCTATTAAAAAGCTTAAGAATCTTTTTTTTTTTTTGGTTAGCAAACGAGGACCAAGTTATTGGTTAAAATTCTTTGAGTAAGTTCTAATAAGTCAGCTCTAGCTGTTGTTCATATGATGTACTGTAGAAGTAGCCACTGAGATTATGCTGAAAGATATTTTGGTGTATAATTGCAAACCGAGCAAGGGATGGTTTTATGAAGCTTGTTAAGGAAATGCAATATTCTAATCAAAATACCTAAATCCCCAGGTCATTTCATTTTCTTTTTTTTTGAGGCAGAGTCTTACTTTGTCACCCTCAGTAGAGTGCTATGGTGTCATAGCTCACAGCACCCTCAAACTCTTGGGCTCAAATAATTCTCTTGCCACAGCCTCCCAAGTAGCTGAGACTATAGACATCTGCTACAATGCCTGGCTATTTTTAGAGACAGGGGTCTCACTCTTATGTTGGTGTTGAACTCCTGAGCTGAGGAGCTCAGGCTATGACTTGCCTCAGCCTCCCAGAGTACAAGGATTATAGCAAATCCTATATGAACCACCACTTCCAGCCCCCTCCCAGGTCATTTCTTTGAAAGTATGGGCTTTAGTGAGTTAGGTTACATCCATTTTATGTGTGCTTGGTACAAAGTTAAGTTTTTAATATATGTTTGAAAGAAAGGGGAAAGGCAGAGTACCTTAGAAAGAGAACAAAAAATGTTTAAGGGTAAATAATAGCCAAGAAGTTTTGTTGATCACAGGTTATTTTTGGAAATAAGGTATTCTACACTAGAAACTGAGGAACTACAAAAGCAGACAACTTGGAAACGTCACATCACTGGTTTTGAGAAATAAAAAAAACAAGTAAATTCCTGAATGAGAGTCTATTTTGACTTAGAGCCAGCCTTAGAAAAGAGACTTTCACATTGATGAAAACAGTCTTCACTGTCACAGGGAGAACACCAGAGACCATAAACTTAATTGGTTAGTATGACTAGACTGTTGATATAAAAGGTGAATTAACCCACTAAGCTACCGTTATGTCTCTCTTGGAAGGGGATCAGGTATTCTCCAATTTCAGTTAACTGGATTTTCAGTTTTCAAAATTCATCAGCACCCAGCATGAGCATAGCACTGCTTTTTAAAGTAGAAGAAACAGTATAGCAAATCATTTTTAGTGTAGGCTTTGGAAAGACCTGGAATCTAGCCTAAGCACTGCACAGTGATCTTAGGTAAAGTTAATTCTAAGTTTCCTAAGCCTGTTATTATACTGGTTAAGAGTATAGGTACCAATGTCAGCATTCAAATCCCACCTCTTTTGCTTCCTAACTATATTATCTTAGGCAAGCTACTAAACTCTGACTAACTTTGCTCATATGGAGGGAGAGAGAAACGTATTACCAACATAATTGGATTGAGCCCTGAATAAATGCTAGCAGTTATTATTAGGAATTTGTGTAAGTAACCCCTAACTTAGAAATACTGGGTTTATTTGCTATCTTCAAGAAACTTACAATCCAGGTTGGGCTTGGTGCCTCACTCCTGTAATTCTAGCACTCAGGGAGACCAAGGCAGGTGAATTGCTTGAGTTCAGGAGTTTGAGGCCAGCTTGAGCAAGAGTGTGGCCCTGTATATTAAAAATAGAAAAAACTGGCCAGGCATGGTGGCCCATGCCTATAGGCCAAGCTACCCTGGAGCCTGAGGCAGGCGGATTGCTCAAGCCAGCAGTTTGAGGTTGCTGTGAGCTATGATGCCTTGGCACTCTACCCAGGGTGACATAGTGAGATTCTGTCTCAAAAATAAAAGAAAGAAAGAAAGAAACTTACGATCTGGTTATAAATATCAGGATAACATATAAAAAAACAACATTAGGCATTACATAACTAGATATTAAAGAGTATGAAATAGACAATAAAGATTATTCATTCAATGAATATTGTCTACTCTGTGCATCAGGCAGGTATTAAGTTGAGTCCTGAGGATACAATAATGAATCCTATACATTCCTTGTTTGCAAGCTTACAATCTAGTGATAGAGCAGATGCTAGCAGGCAATCACAATGCAGTGAAATAAATGCTACAGTAAGGATTAGTAGGGTGCTGTGAGAGCTCATCGAAGAGTCATTAGCTTAGTCTTGAGAGGTCAGAAAAGGCTTATCAGAAGTAAAATTTGAAGGCAGGAAGGAGTTCGTATTCTTGGTATATCAAACAATGTGCAAAAGCCTAGAAATGTAAGCCATCATTGTGACTAGTGTCTCAGTGTTGTAGTTAAAATGAAGCCAAAAAATCAAAATTAAAAACTTGATCCAAAGAAGGCCAGCTGCGGTGGCTCATGACTTTGAGAAGCTGAGATACGTAGGAAGATGACTTGAGCTCAGGAGTTTGAGACCAGCCTGAGCTAGAGTGGGCCACCCCCCCAGTCTCTAAAAAGTATCCGGGTGTTGTGATGGGCACCTGTAGTCCCAGCTACTTGGGAAGCTCAGGCAAGAGAATCACTTAAGCCCAAGAGTTTGATGTTGTTGGGAGCTATGATGCCATGGCACTGTACCAGGGGCGACAAAGTGAGACTCTGTCTCAAAAAAGAATAAAATAAAAACTTGATCCAAAAGAGATAAACAAGCTTGGCGCCTATAGCTCATTAAGTAGGGTGCCAGTCACATAACACTGAAGCTGGCAGGTTTGAGTCCAGCTCCAGCCTACTAAACAACAATGACAACTGCAACCAAAAAATAGATAGGCATTATGGTGGGCGCCCTGTAGTCCCAGGTAGTTGTGAGGCTGAGGCAAGAGAATTGTTTAACCACAGTTTGAGGTTGCTGTGAGCTGTGAGACATGGCCCTCTACGGAGAGCTACAAAGTGAGACTCTGTCTAAAAAAAAAAAAAAAAAAGAAATACAGATAAACACTTGCTAATCAGGTTATGGAGGTTCCTGAATGTCATGTTGAGTATAGACTTTATCCTGAAGGCAATAAGAAGCCAGTAAAGAGCTTTACACAGAAGAGTGACAAGAGTCAGGCTTTTAGCAAGGATCATGCTGACCACAGGGTGGAGGATTAGAGGAAGCTATGACAAAAGGCCAGAAGACTGACCATGAGGCTGTTGCTATGGTCTAAGTGAAGAGAGAGTAATGCCTTGGACCCAGATTTGAGACAGGCCACCTGGTTTTGAATTCTGCTCTGCCACTTAGCAATTATGTGACCTTATGTGATTTAACTACTCTTTGCTCTACTTCCTAATCTTAAAATTGGAGATGATAATAAATTTGCCTTGTAAGCTTTTTGTGAGGATTAAATCAGTTAGAACACACCTGCCTGGTACATATTTAAGTGCTCTAAAAATGTGGGCAATGGGCTCGGCACCTGTAACTCAAACGGCTAGGGTGCCAGCCACATACACTAGAGCTGGCGGGTTCGAATCTAGCCCAGGCCTGCCAAGCAACAATGACAACTACAACCGGACACTGTGGTGGGCGCCGAGAGTCCCAGCAGCTTGGGAGGCTGAGGCAAGAGAATCATTGAAGCACAGGAGTTTAAGGTTGCTGTCAGCTGTGACGCCATGGCACCCTACCCGGGGTGATGGCTTGAGACTTTGTCTCAAAAATAAAATAAAATAATAATAAATAAAAATGTGGGCAATGAAGCTGGATGGAGGCAAACTAGGAAGAAGTATCAACAGATCTGAAGGGATGTTAGGAGCGTATAGGAGGAACTAAGGAATTTGGTTTCTAGTTTGGGAGCTTAGGAGAGAGTGGCACCATTCACTAAGATAAGAAACAAGCAAGTTTGGAGAATGCTGAGAAAGTGTAGCCAGAGGTGGTTGGATTGCAACCAGAAGAGTTTAGTGTTAGAAAAGCTAAGGAGAATGTTTCAGAGATGAGTCAGTATTGTTAAATGCTACCAGGAAGGTCAAGTAAAAAAAAAACTAAAAGGAGTCCATTGGTTTTAGTAACAAGGAGGCCATTGGTGTCCTTGTCAGGACGAATTTGGGAGGTGGTGAGGAGAAAGGGACTAAAACACGTGGATTGGCTTGGCACCTGAGGCACAGTGGTTACAGCACCAGCCACAGACACCAAGGCTGGCAAGTTCAACCTGGCCTGGGACAGCTAATCAATGACAGCTGCAGGGTGGCACCTGTGGCTCAGTTGGTAGAACACCAGGCCCATATAACAAGGGTGGTGAGTTCGAACCCAGCCATGGCCAAACTGCAACAACAAAACAGCTGGTCATTGTGGCGGGTGCCTGTAGTCCCAGCTACTTAGGAGGCTGAGGCAAGAGACTCGCCTAAGCTTAGGAGTTGGAGGTTGCTGTGAGCTGTGATGCCACAGCACTCTACCAAGGGTGACATGAGACTCTTATCTCAAAAAATAATAATAAAATAAAATAAAATGTGTGAATTATGAAAGGAGAAGGAGATACAAAGGGAGACTATAGCGACAGACAACTCCTTCCAATTTAGATGCCCGGAAGGATTATACAGGGGGATTATGAATGGGATAGATTGTTAGGTTGAATTTGTATGTAAGTTAGAACAGGTACATTTACCTATTACCTGTAATAGCCTCCATTTCATAAATGCAACTTCTACGTCATTTGGATGTTTGTAACTAGGGGACTTATAATAGCCTCCATTTGTAAGTGCAAGTCGTACATAAGTAAGATGTTTGTAACTCAGGGACTGCCTGTAGACAGGGCTGACATTGAACCCAGTATACTTATTTGGCTTACTACTGCCTGTGGCATTCTGATTGGTTGCACATCCATTCTAATTGCTCTGTACCCAGGCTAGGAATGTTAAGAAGAGGAAGTGATATGGGGATATCTAATAAGTTTGGTCTTAGTGATTTTAAACCTGACATAAGGACAAGGTATTCATGTAGAAATGCTCAGCAAGCAATTTGATATGGGACAATCAAACAGGATGAGTGGACAGAAATTAGAGTATGACTCAGGTGAGTGGATGAGATAGAAGATACTAAAACAAAAAGGGAGCCAGGGGTGGTGGCATGACCCTGTTAATCTTAGCTACTCAAGAGGCTGAGGAAGGAGAATGGCAACACAGCAAGACTCCTATCTCTTTGGGGGAAAAAAAAAGGCAACTGGCAAAAAAGTACAAACAACCTTTGGGTCTAGCCTTAGAATTTATGAGCATATTGAGGTGTGTGAAGGCAGGGTGGGAAATGGATCTCAAAGCAGAGGTAAGAAACCAGGCCTCAAGTCCAGACTTCATAGCTTAATAGCTTATAAGAAACATTTGCAATAAACAAGGGTGTTCAGGGATGGAGTCCAGTAGTTCTAAGCTGTCAGAGAGAGGAATGTGGAAAAGTAAGTCCTGAGTTTAGAGCTGGAACGATTGACCTTGGCTGGATGCTAGGCCTAGTCTATGCAGTCACATGGCATGATGAGCTGTGGGTTAACTATAGAAATGCAGCACTTTTGCCCCAGTCTTTGCTGTGTCTTCAGAACGTAAAAACATTCATTTGTAGGGTGGCGCCTGTGTCTCAGTGGATAGGGCGCCTGCCCCATATACCAAGGGTGGTGGGTTCAAACCCAGCCCCAGCCAAACTGCAACCAAAAAATAGCCCGGCATTGTGGTAGGCACCTGTAGTCCCAGCTGCTCGGGAGGCTGAGGCAAGAGAATCACCTGGGCCCAGGAGTTGGAGGTTGCTGTGAGCTGTGTGACAGCATAGCACTCTACCAAGGGCAATAAAGTGAAACTCTTGTCTCTACAAAAAAAAAAAACCCAAAACACTCATTTGTATATTTTAGGTGCACCAAGCCCTGATTGTTGTGTTTGGCATAAATTACTTTAAATTTATCATACATTATTATAGTTAACATTTGCATTTATGTAAATAATGCATAAATTAGATGTTAATCTGTTAAATATATCCTGGGTAGGGAGACAACAAGGTGGCTGGGAAAGTATGTTTGCTCCTCCTTCTTAATCCTGCCTAGTATTTCATTTTTTTATTACTGTTTATCTTTCTTTCTTTCTTTTTTTTTTTTTTTAGGCACTTTCTTGCCCTCAATAGAGTGCTATGGCATCACAGCTCACAGCAACCTCCAACTCCTGGGCTTAGCCGATTCTCTTGCCTCAGCCTCCCAAGTAGCTGGGACTACAGGCGCCCACCACAACGTCTAGCTATTTTTTTGCTGTGGTTTGGCCAGGCCGGTTTTGAACCTGCCACTCTTGGTATATGGGGCCAGCACCCTACCCACTGAGACACAGGTGCCACCCTACTGTTTATCTTTGTCACCAAATAGCTAGTGAGTACCTTCTCTGTCAGGAACTGCTTTTCCTTTTATCACCTAGTTTTCTCCTGGCCATCTCTCCCTCAGATGTGCTTTAAAGAATTTGTATGTCAGGAAATACTAATGTTATATGTTCTTCATATGCCTCACACATATGGAGAGCTTTTGGTATTATTCCATTAATGTCGATAAAATGGAGAGAGATAAAAAGAACCCAAAACAAGATCATAGAGTGATTGTAGCTAGAAGGAAATGGAAAGACAAGAGAAATTAACATCTTATTACTGTGAGGTCCAGCCATAAGATCTGATTGCTGCCCTTCTCACCCACTGTGAAGCCTAGTTGACAGAAATGAGCAGTGTCAGAGGGAGGTGTCATAAATGGACTCAAACTGGCCCCAGAATGACAATCCCTGGGTTCAATGATAGATTAAGTACCACCTTCAAACACTCAGTGTGTTCTGAGTTCCTAAGGATGTTTCTACCTGGAGCTTTCGTCTACATTTACCTTAATGGCTCCATTGGAAGTCAGCCATCACTGCTAAGTGTTCCTGAGTTTTATGCAGCATTGGCGGCAGCTTCCCTATTATTCTGGCGTTAGAAATAGAAACTCTGCCCAGTTGTCGCCAAGCTGTTGCCAGCAAGGCAGTAGTGGAGCATGTCTACTTTCTAGTATCTTGTCCTCTCCAATATTGAGTGGCCTAACCTTTTCTCACCTTCTCCAGTCATCAGATTGATAAGAAAGCCTCTTCATTCCTGGAGTGGCTCTGCCGTCAGCAAGTAATCTGCTTTTTGTTCTGAGTTTCTGCTCTCTTGGATACAGTAGGAGAATCTGTTCTAATGTATATTTAGAAGAATGCCTCACACATAGTAAGAGCTTTTACTATTATCATTGTTATTATCATAACAAAATACTACTTTTGTTACTGCCACCATCTAGAATCAGAGTTTAGAAGCTAGAGTTTGCATGAACCTTGAATTTTGCTTGTTATACTAGGTGGTTTACCAATCCAATTTATCTGAAAATACAGTTGACGGTTTCCCCTCAATTTTGTGGCCATTTTAAAATTGTATTTACTGAAGTTTTTTTTTTTTTTTTTTTGAGACGGAGCCTCAAGCTATCCCCCTGGGTAGAGTGCCATGGCATCACAGCTCATAGCAACCTCCAACTCCTGGGCTCAAGCGAGTCTCCTGCCTCTGCCTCCCAAATAGCTGGGACCACAGGTGTCCGCCACAACGCCCAGCCATTTTTTGGTTGCAGCCATCATTGTTGTTTGGTGGGCCCAGGCTGGGGATTCGAACCCACCACCTTAGGTGTACGTGGCTGGCGCCTTAGCCGATTGAGCCACAGGCGCCGAGCTGTCACCTCTATTCTGACTGCTGTTGCTATTGTGTGTTCTGTTGTCTGTTCTTGAACTTCATATACCTTGAATCCCATAATATGTGCTCTTTCGTCTGGCTTTTTCTCCTGATACTGTGTTTGCGAGATTCATTCATGTTATTATGTGTAGCAGTAGTTCTTTTTTCTTCTGTATAGTCCATGGTATGCATATACCGCTATTTGTCCATAATACCACTGGCGGATATTTGGCCTGTTTGTAGTTTGGGCTATACTGAGTGGCCCTGCTATGGACATTCCTATACGTATCTTTTGTTGGGAAATATGGGTTCATTCCTCTTGGTTATTTACCTAGGAGTAGAATTGCTGAATCATAGGGTGGACATATGTTTAGCTTTTAGTGGACAAAGAGGGCCCACTCGTTTTCCAAAGTAGTTGTATGTAAT
>CAUYQV010089928.1:0-33408 GCA_963574575.1 Galagoides demidoff
GACCACAGGCGCCCGCCACAACGCCCGGCCATTTTTTGGTTGCAGCCATCATTGTTGTTTGGCAGGCCCGGGCTGGGGATTCGAACCCGCCACCTTAGGTGTACGTGGCTGGTGCCTTAGCCGATTGAGCCACAGGCGCCAAGCCGCTGCATGGCATTCTAATGTATGTATATGCCATAATTCACTTTTTTATTTTTATTTTTTGAGACAGAGTCTCACTCTATTGCCCTAGATAGAGTGTCATGGCATCACAGCTCACAGACTTTTTTTTCCAATTATTAATCATTATATTGATTATATTGATTAATCATTATGTTTACCACTTTCAAAAACACTATTTTGCCAAATATTTGAACGGTTTATGATTATTTCATTACAACAAATTCCTAAAAGTGGGATTTCTGATCAGAAGATACAAACTATTATATCCTATTTGCCTATTGCCAAATTGTCCTCCAGAAGAGTACTATCAGTTCACTCTTCCCCCAGCAGTGTTTGAGAGTGATACCCTTCACTTCCTAAAGTCAGATTAGAGCTTCTGAGCAATTAATCCATACCAACATAAATAAGATTTACCATTTTAAAACAATTTAAAAAGCATTCTAAAAATGCTCTCTCCTGCTTTGTGCCACTATTGTGACCTTGATTTCTTGATCTTAAACAGGAAAATAAACCACCAGCTTGGAGAGCAGAGGGATTTAGGAATTTAGTGATTGGAGACCACTCCTGTCCTCTCTTGGGGGTCTACATAAAAGTTGGCTTATCCAGGACTGCCAGAGATGATGGCCAACCTCCAGGCCACCAGGGGCCAAAGTCAGGCTCCTCTTTCTGGTGAGGGATGGGGGACAACATACTCTCTATCAAAAAACAGATAAAGTAAATGAGTAGCAAACTCCTTTTTCCAGTGCAGATGATCCAGAAAGTAATACCCGAGAAGTATTCTGAAGTAGAAAAATTTTGGTTTGAATTCCCAAACCAAACCTTCAGAGTCAAGTCCAGATCCCTGAGCAAGGTCTTCTGAAATCTGACCTGGTCTGCCCTTCTGCCTAGACGTCCTCCTCCCACGCCTTGGCCCTTAACAGTAATACTGACCTCTCACTTCCCAGAGACATGCTTTCTTCTTCTCCCCTTACCATGGAAACACAGTGTCCTTGGCATGGAATGCCCATCTTCTACCGATCACTACCAACTCCAACTTATCCTGCAAAACGCAGCTCAGGGGTCACCTCTGCTAAGAAATTTCCCCTGACACCCACAGCCTGGCATAGGAGTAACTCTTGTCTTTACACTTGTTGTTAATCTCTAGTGTGGCAGTGATGGTCTACACTGCCCTGGACTTGACATTCACTACATGAAGAATGCAGGACATCAGAGACTATTTTGTACTCACCCATTTACCCTGAGCACTGTCCCTGAAAAATAACAGGTACCAGCAAAACGTTTATTGTGGTCTTTTCTTCCCCTATAGATACTCTTTCATGCATTTTCACAAATCTAGGACCTTATTTTTATTTTAAAAATGCAACCTAGAAATCTGGTTCCCATTAAGCAATAGTTGGATACAGTTGTGTAAAATTATAGAATCACAAAACCAAGCAGGGTGGGGCACGGTGGCGCACGCCTGTAATCCCAGGACCCTGGGAGGCTGAGGCAGGTGGATCGCCTGAGCTCATGAGTTCAAGACTAGCCTGAGAAAGAACAAGACTCTGTCTCTTAAAAAAAAAAAAAAAAAAGGAAAGAAAGAAAAAAATCTGGGTACTATGTCTGGCACGTGTAGCCCCAGCTACTTGGGAGGCTGAGGCAAGAGGACCAATTGATCCCAAGAGTATGAGGTTGCTGTGAGCTGTGACACCACAACACCCTACCAGGGGCAAGAAAGTGAGACTAGAGAGAGAGAGAAGGAGAAAAGAAAAGAAGAAAAAGGAGAAAGAGGAGGAAAGGGAGGAGAAGGGGAGGAGGAGAGGGAGAGAAGAGAAGAGCTAAGATGGATGTAAGTAATTCTTCACTTTTATGGGAAAGAAATTTCCTAAATTTCAAGGAGATGCAGTGACTTATCCAAGGTCATACTGCAAGTTCATAGTAGAAATAGAATGTGATTCGAGACTTCTGATTCTAGCCTAATCCTAAAATCTTCCCCCAAAATTAAGGCTCTTAAAATTGGCTGCCTAGGCTTGACACCTGTGGCTCAAGTGGCTAAGGCACCAGCCACATACACCTGAGCTGACAGGTTGGAATCCAGCCCAGGCCTGCCAAACAACAATGATGGCTGCAACCAAAAAATAGCCGGCGTTGTGGTGGGCGCCTGTGGTCCCAGCTACTTGGGAGGCAGAGGCAGGAGAATTGCTTGAGCCCAGGAATTGGAGGTTGCTATGAGCTGTGATGCCACTGGCACTCTACCCAGGAGGACAGCTTGAGGCTCTGTCTCAAAAAAAAAAAAAAAGAAAGAAAGAAAGAAAGAAAAGAAATCAGCAGCCCAGAGGAGACAGCATTTAACTCACAGAAAGGAAACCCTAATGATGGAGTCTAGAGGCTACAGGCCCTCTACTAGGGAGAGGGCTGGCATCTTCCATCTTATGCCATATACATCTACCCAAACCAAGGAATGAAAAATTCTAAACATCAACGTGGAGGGAAAAAAAAGGACTACGGTTCTACTCGTATTCTATAAAGAGGATTTTATTCTTTGTTCAATTCGGTGCATCATCTTTAAAGTCTTGAAGGCTAATTTTAGTCTTTTAGAAGATGAAGAAATAAAAACACTAAGCTACACACGCTTTTTAAACTAGGCGTTGATGAAATTAAAACCTAGTTACAAAGAATTTTTCTTTCTTAGCTTATTCACTGTTGTAGACTTACCCTGCAGAAATACCAGGTATCTGCTTCTGGAACGTACCTTGATAGGAACGATAAATTCAACAACAATATCTACTTGCCAGCTGACTTTTACAGTGCCATTACGTTATTTTAGTTTGATTTCTAAATATTGTTAGAAATAAACTATTAAGGCCCTTTTTTAACACATCGGACCTTATGGCTTAGTGGAGAATCACAGACTGTCCAAGGTTGGGTCAGCGATTCCTAACTAACTTGGAGAAAATTGATTAGCACTTCTGTGCCTGGGCTTCATCCTCTGGCGAATGGGAATCCTAATAGTAAGTGTTTGATAATTAAATGAGATAATAGAGGTCAAGTGCTTAGAACAAAGCCAGGCACGTGGTGAGGCTTGGTGTCAGCTATTAGAGTAGGGGCTGTATAAATAAATATTAATTGAAAACGATCAGCAGATCCATGGGGGTGTGGGGTGGGAGTTAACCACTCTTGCCCCCAAATGCAAATGTCCTGCTATTGGAATATTTTTAGAGAAGGGGTCTATCCCCTCGCTGATCCCCTTTAATATTATGCCACATGAGACCTATAAAAGAAAACTTGATGAAATACAGGCATTTAATGTTATCACATAACCATCCATAAATTCTGGGTTTCCACAAAGCAGTTCTTCCGAATCGTAATTAAGGGCTTGAAAGTCAAATGATTTAAGTGCTAGTTTTAATTACCGCTTGGTGAACTTTAGTGTGTTAGAATTGTCACAACTTTCCTTAAGGATTACTCTGAAGCCAGGCAAATACAGTGAGAAATTATTAACTCCTACTTTGGTACAGCAATTATCTGCATTACAAGGTTTATGCAATTAGCTGTTTAAGATGTCATTATATTTTGCCATCTGGTACACAGGCGTCTATGCATATGAACAGGCACGTGTTGAAGTGATTGTCACTATGTGACTCATTCTCAGCCCAAGTCATCTCTCTAATGAGGGGAAGTCGCCGTGCGCCGCACATTAGTGGCAGGTGCACACTATCAAGCTTCATTTTCATCGAAGACCTTCATTTTTCCATTTTAAAGTATTCTGCACAAGTGCTGGGAAATTAATTAGTCTTTCGCAATTGAACGACGCCGGCAGACTCGCTCCCCAGCAGTCAAGGGGGGCACGGCTTCAGCTAGGGGCCGCTCCTCCTCCTCCTCCGCCCCCGGACGGCTGCGAGGAGCCCACGGTCGTGGACAGCCAGGGCCGATCCGTGCAGTGGACCCTTCTCTCCCCAGTGGCAGGGCCTCCGGGGCCTTGGCACCCAGGGGAGGCGCCGGGGGCTCCGGGATCCAGAGCGGCCCGACGCCGGGGCTCACAGCGCGGGCGGGCGGCCGAAGAGCATTAAAACGGCGCCCTCTGGTGGCCGCCGGCGGCCGCCGGGTAACAACCGAGGCGTCAGGGGCCGGGCTGCGCTTGTCACCCTGCTAGCAAACTGAGGTCCCCAACTCTAAAAGATGCGTGGCAGCATGCGGGTGTCGCTTCCGCGGCCACCCTGCCGTGCAGAGCTGGTACGACCAGATGTCAGCCCTGTCCCCCCGGCCCCCAGGTAGGGTGTCAAGCCTGGGTCCCACGGTTCTCCGCAAGCGGAAGGAAAAAAACTCCAAATCACCACGGCAGAGGGGCGACGTGGGGGCTGCGGCCTTCGGCCACCGCTGCCCAAACTAAGCTGGCACCTGCCGCGTGACCGCCGCGGGGAGGCTCCGGGTGGGGCACCCGGGGGACGGGGAAGGCGCTGGGAGGGGGCGCCGAGCCCCCCGCGGGGCTTTGTGGCGGGTTCTGTCCGCGTCGCCCCCGGGCTGAGCCGTCCCGGAAAGGCGCGCGGACCCCGCCGGCACTGAGCCCAGGCCGCCCGCGAAGCCATTGAGATGTGACACTGACGAACGAGCGCGGCCAGCTGCTTTCTTTGGGAGAGGTGGGAGTCGCCAATCTCGAGCACTGTGGCCGTCCACGTTCCCTGGGAAACGCTGTCCCCGCAGCCCCTCCTGACCCGGCTCTGGCACCGCTGCTCCTCTCCCGCCCCCACTACACTCACACTCAGGCCCCTCACGCCTTTTCTCGTTCCCAGTCGGGTGCCGCCCCAGGGCCTAGGTCCAGCTCCAAGAGGATCCGATTGTGGGGCAAAGAACGTTCTGAACGCAGGGAAGTTGGAGTTTGCTGGGTCCCTGTCAAGAAAGCAGCCCCTTTAGCCTTTTGTTTTGAGGCGCTGAATGCAGCGAGGCCTTTTGCCTCTTATATTTGGGGGCTGGGAGGCGACAGTGAAGGGACAGGACAAGGGGACCACGCGAGGCTCTTTTTGTCGCGTTTCTGCACCAGCCTGTTGTGGGAGCACCTGAGGGGAGCAAGGAGGGAGCGCAGGGTTGGAGCCTGGTAAGCAACCAGAGTGTGGAGAAGGCAGACCCCGCTGTCGGTCATCGAAAATGAACATAGGAACTTACAAGCTAAGTACAGAGGGCAAAATTCAAAAAAGGGATAAATCGGGTTGATTAGGTGTCCGAATGGATGCAGCCAGGCTGTTATAACACAATGGACAGACAAAACTGGAGCTGGTTATTAAAGTCTCGAATGTCTGTATGTGGACATCCCTGCCCAACGGTTAGTCCAGAAGTTACTCCGTGTGGGCTCAGCCCAAAAACAGATACCAGTGAAGTTCGAGATGGTGCTGGAGAGTTGACTAGTAAATCAAGCCCAGATTGAAAAGGCTGAGGGCTGTGGGATCTACTGGATAAAATGGGGAGGGCACGTGATTTGAGCCAGATTGGTGCAAAGCATCCCCGTCTATGCCTCCTACAAAATTGTAATTATGTGTCCCCACTCCCTCTGTGAAATGGGGATAAGTATGCCTTGTTGTTGTGAGGGTTACACAGGGTTAAATGAGATGATGTTCTTAGCCCTAAATACACTTAGTATTAACTTTCGTCCCTCTCAACTATTTCAAAGTTGTTTCCATAATCTCCAGGCTTCTTGAGGGCATCTTTGGGTGTCCTTCAGATAACAGGTACCTGTGCCCATCTGTTCATGTCCAGGTCCCCTCAGACACTCAGGAGTCCAGCACTATACTGGTATCTTTTGTACCATCTGAATTATTCAAAAAAACACTGAGTTTTTACTACAAGTTTCTTATAATTGACTATCTGTCCCATTAGATCAGTCCATTTAATGTTAATAATATGTAACGACAGTTTATTAGACTCTCACCCATGGCTCTGACTGAAAACTCCAACCCCCACAATTAAGAACAACAGTTTGGCATCCCAAATAAAGCCCATACTTGCCTGTTGCATTGTAATAAATATCTGCTTTCCCAGAGATGAAATTATACAGAACTACTCTGGTCTGTGATTGACTTGGGGAGATAGCCATATTCAAAAGTTCTGAGACTGGGGCTTGGAAAGGTGAGTGCTCAGATACGGCACAGGTGATAAGAACACCAATGAGTTCCCAGTGTCCTAGAGACCAGATCACAGCCCTGCCCTTTCCTCACTAAAAAGAGCCTTGTATTGCTCACTGTTGGGGAAAGATACCAAAAGGAAGTAGCTAAGGTTTCCAGAAACATACTCATCCATGCTGTTACACTGACCAATATGTGTCTCCATGACATAAAAGCACAATTACAAATCAGAGAATAGCACAAGTGTCTCCAAAGTACAGTGCTGTCTCTTACACATGGACATATGTGACTATGTGTCAAATGAGGCCACAGGCTATAGTTGCCAACTTTCCCAAAGTCTCTTGTCAACTCATTCATACATTGAGCTATACCTGAAAACGAGGAAATGAACAGTATTAAAATTCTAGGATAAAAATGGAAAGAAGTATGTCATTTCAATGTTCAAGCTAGAGTACACATTCTTTGACCATTAGCCCCAGCATTTTATTATAATAAACTAAGGCACGGGCTTGGTGAGTGGGAGAATGTGAGAAATTCCTACCCTAAACCTTAGGATGTAAACACTGGGGGGCAATATTCTTTATTTCTCCCTATTTCTGCCAGCACCTAGAATCATGCAGAACACACAAAACATAGTTCAGTAATATGTGTTGGTCCCAACTGGTGTTTTTTAAAAGTCTTCTTGTCTAATTACCAATTGGTCCTCAAAAGTTGACAATCCAATGGCCTGAACTTAAATTTGATAACTTTATAATGTTAGTTACACAGTAGGGTTTTCCTGCTAATAAATCCTCTGTGGCTTCTGTTTCAAAATGAAAATATATTATATTATTACAAACACTCTCAGGGTACAGAAGCCGGAGATGAATTGCCAAAATCTGAGCCCCTGATAATGTATTGGCAAGCAGAAGCATCATGGCTGGACCCAGTAGGAGAAGGAAGATGGATACACACATTCAGGTCCGGTGCCCAGCTCAGAGCTTTCTGTTGCTTCACATTCAGGCCTTTTGTTGAGTTTAATTGTTCACGGGTGTGAAAAAGGAGGTATAGGAACGGTAGTTTTGTTATGTACTTAGATAAGTGATAAGAAGGGAAACTAAGGAGTAATTACTGTACAATGGCAGAACAAATGTGCTGAAAGGAACAGAATTTTTTTCTCTCTGACCAGTCTTGTGCTTTCATCATCAAATGTTATTATTGCAGGAACACAGAACAGCAAAACACCAGATATACAAACATGCTTATTGTAAACAATTTCCATAACCACATCAAACAAAGTGCTATCACTGTAGTTTAGATGCCAGAATACAACAGTAGGTACATTATACCAAACTTCATTGTAATGGTATAAATGTAAACTTCATTTACATTTAATAAATGTAAATTATTCATATTTACAAAAGTATAAATCAACTTGTTCTTTGGCTTCTCCAAATGCACCCACGTTCCCTTCTCCCAATGTCAATATTTCCTTAGGAAACAATATGATAATCCACCATTATGGGGATTGCAAACACCATCCTTTATATCATCTTCAGAGTGGCAAAACCACCAAGGTAGTTGGCTCTCTAACCTGATCTTTGTGGATAACTTTTACAAGTGGCCAAAGCCAGCTAGTTCCATCCTAAGTTGTGCTGCAGTGGAAGACTCCTGAATGAACAGTTAGAGCAGGCATCCTCAAACTATGGCCCGCAGGCCACGTGCGGCCTGCCTAGGACATTTATCCAGCCCACCAGGTAATTTTGCCAGCGCTGCCTGTCCTGCTTAGCAGCTGACTCATCCCAGGGCCCTCAGTCTGGCCCTCCAATGGTCTGAGGGACAGTGAACTGGCTCCCTGTTTAAAAAGTTTGAGGACCCCTGAGTTAAAAGATGTGGGCTCTCCACGATGGGCTCTGCCGATTCTCTGTGGAATGTTAAGTGACTCCCTTGATTCCCCTGAACCTCTCTTTTCTCTACTATGATGACAGAATCTTGTCCTACCTCACAGAGATATTGTGAGAATTATATAAGACCTTATATGGAAAATTTCTGCTCTAGTAACCTAGCACACAGTAGGTGCTTAAAGACAGATTCTTTCATGTTATAGACAGATTCTGGCCAGGTGCAGTGGTGCATGCCTATAGTGTCACATATACAGGAACCTGAGGCAGGAGGATCCCTTGTGACAAGGAGTTCTAGATTGTGTATCTAGAATCACCTTGCCTGTGAGTGCCACTGCACTCTGGCCTGGGCAAAAAGCAAGACCCCATCTCAAAAAAAAAAAAAGGTAGATTCTGAAATATAGATCTGGGGCTCCTGGAGTTTTGAGACAGAGTTTCACTACATCACCCTCAGTAGAGCGCTGTAGCACCACAGCTCACAGCAACCTCCAACTCTTGGGATTAAGCGATTCTCTTGCCTCAGCCTCCCAAGTAGCTGGGACTACAGGCGCCCTCCACAAAGTCCAGCCTTTTTTTGTTACAGTGTAGAGAAGCCACATTTGTTGCATTGTTGTTTAGCAGGCTGGAGCTAGGTTCAAACCTGCCTGCCTCGGAGTGCCCTAACCACTGAGCTACACACACTAAGCCCTGTAGTAAAATTTTTTAACAAGAAGGAAAAAATTATACAGCGACTGTGATATACATCATATAAGGTGGTAAAAACTAAATGATAATTAACAGTTCATGTAATAAAATTAGAAAATTAAATAGTAAATACTAACAGTTAGGTGATCTACAAATGTATTATTTGTATATGAGAAAAATATTATCTAGTTATCAAAACTTCCAGTAACCTGTGTTGTATCTTACTCAAACACTCAACCCTAACCCTTTCCCTAAGGCCCTAATAATATTCAAGGAACAGAAGGCAGCTAAGTGAAGTTTTAAGAGTTCGATTTAAGATTTTAAAAAAAAAAGTTTTTCATATTAGAAATAGGTGAAAGCTCCCTATAAGTAACCTACAGTTTCCCACCTACACTATCTCCTTTAATCTCAAAATGACTGTCAGACCACAATTCGCCTTTTAAAGGATAAGGAAATGGAGACTCAGATTATGTAACCTGTCCCAGGCCACGCAGCTACTGTTCCCAATGAACGTGCTGTGCCCCATAAAAATAGCCAGGAGGTGATACTGCAGTCCAAGTCCCGCCAAAATTGTCAGGGTGCAAATCCTGCCTGTCCCGTCAGCGCTGCTATGTCCTTAGTACGGGAAGCCTTCGATTCTTGTAATTGCCTCACAATCCACACACACAAAGCACGTTCCCAGTGCTCCTCGGGACTCTGACTGCGCCTACAGACCCGTAACTCAGAGCTGAGACATGGCTTTGAACAAAACAGGGCCCTGCCGGGACAGGCCGCCGCGCGCCCTCCTGCCGTCCGGGACTCGCCTGTAGGTGGCGCCCTGCTTCGCTCGGGGGAACTCGGAGGGCGAGGATGCGGGTCGCCAGCGGCCTCCCGAAAAGGCCCATTTGGACAGTCCCTCGGCTTGACCTCCGCACAGAAGCCCCAGCCCTGCCGTCCCGGCCGCTCCTCCTCTCCCCACGCCCTGCCTCCTCCCCTCGGGCCGGCGGGGCGAGCGGCCGCGCCGGAGCGGGATCTCCAAGCGCCCGAGGCCGCGCCGGGCGCTCAGGGGCGGCGCTTGGCTCGCAGACTCCGGGGCAGCCGGCGCCCCCGCCCGCGCCTCCCTCCGCCCCTCTGCCCGCAGCTGTGGGAGCGCGAGGGGGAGTGCGACTCCCGTGAGTGCTGGGCGGGGCGGGGCCGCTTTAAAAACTTCTGAAAGGCCTGGTTCAAAGCCTCAAAGGCCGGGCCTGGGGCCGGAAGGCCGTTTCCACGCGGGGGCCTCCCAGGGGGCGGGGCTGCACCTGCGGGGCCAGGAGAGCTGCCCCGGGAGGGCCCAGGAGTCCCGCGAGCGCCGACACCCCCGCCCCACGCTCGACGGCGGCGCAGCCCGCAGCCCCTCCCGGGACCCTCGGCTTTCACCGTCCCCGCGGGACAGCGGCCAGGCGGCTGGGGGCTTCTTGGGCCAGCGCGTTCTCCGCAGGGTCTTCCTTCCCTCCGGCCCCTCCCTGGGAACCCGAGATTTCTCTGCAAAGCTGAATTCTTGGATTTTAACTCCGGCCCACCCGGGAGAGGACGCTGAGATGGAAGAAGGGTTGCCATTTCACATCCTAGCCCCCTACCAAAAAAAAATTTTTTTTAAACCTGGGAGGGTTAGAAGGAAGGGAAAGCCGGAGGAGGGGTCGGTGCTGAGGTGGAGGGGGTGGAAGGGGTTGCACAGGGTCCCAGCGACGTCGGAAGCGCCAGGGTTGAGCCACCTCTCGGGGCAGGTGGCGAGAGACCGCGCGGCCGCCCGCGAGCCAGAGTGGCTTTGCTGGGACAGGGGCCCACGCACGGCCGGGAGGGACGGACTAAGGGGATTGTTATTAGCACGGCATTAACAGGATCATCGTCCTCCAAGGTCCTTCGTACAGAGGCTCTTGAATGAATTAGGTAAACGATTTGCTCCCTTTGTTGCTCCAGAAGAAGATATTTTCTCAGATCTTTTGAAATTGAGCGCTTTATCCGGGAAGCAAACGTGTGGGGCCTCCTCAGCGCTACTTCCGGTCTGACTTGAGAATCGCGGAGTTAGTGAGGACTTAGACCCAAAAGTGGGATTGGACAAAGCTGAGTATTTGGGCAAAGGAAGAAAAATAGCTACTGGAAACAGAATAGTGAAAAAATAAACTACATAAAGTTACTATTTTGCTTAGAGTCCTTTTCCTTGATCTGAGAAAGTAAAATATGTGAGAGTTGGGGGATTTCTTTTTTCCAATTAGCATTTACTACCGTCTCTCAAAGTCCCTGCAATTTTAGTGAATTTTAAGAAGCAATAACGGTTGACGTTTCAGGCAGCAAAGGTGTGGGGAACAGATCAGTAGACTTCTGAAGAGCTCAGTTGCAACGTTAACCTCTCAAATTTAGCATCCACTTTTATTTTTAAAAATAAAATAAGGTGGTATTTGTATTGATATTTTATATCTTGGGATATAGGAACACTGAAAGGGAAAGAGATGGAAGAGAAATTAGAGCGATGGCAGCAAGAAGAGAAAAGCAAGATTAACTGTAATGTTTTGGTCTTAAGTGAGTCGGGTGTCAGCCTATAGTGTCACACACATTTCTGGTATCCTTAACTCTAACCAGAATATTGGAGAGTCTGGTCTCTAAGAGGGCAGTCTTAGGGAAAATATTTTCCCTATAGTGAATTTGTTGTATTTGCTTCATGCAGTAGCCCAAGAGGAAGGGGTTCCTCTGGCTCTCAGTGGCCTGAGCTGAGTTTGCTCCTTTCAAATCATCAGTTCTGCGCAGCGTTCCCAGCACTGGACCTGGGACCTGGGACCTGAAGGATAAGAGAAACAGAAGGCCATTGGGATAAGAGAAACAGAGGGCCCAATGGCCGAGCCCAGGATACCTTGTCCTAGCATTTAAGCAGACAAGGACTGCTATGTTGAAACTATCCTTCTGATAATTAGCAAAGCCAAGAGATGGAATTTTCTCCAAACTTGCCCACTTTGCATCCAGCACCCTCTTCTGCAGTTTGGAAGCAACATTTTTACAGTCTTGGGACTAAAATGTAACCTTTGAAATACTCCCTATTCTGGGGTCAAATGCATGTCAAGGGCTAAAAGGCAAGTTTATATCACATACTGGCCAAATGCAACTTAATCAGGGTGCTAAAAGAGCAAACAATTCTGTAAAAGTTGGAATCAGCCGTTGAAGAGGTAGTTTAGAAAGGTTCTGAAGACTAGAGACCAGAAATTCCAATTGCTTGGGAAGAGGAGTTGAGGGAAGAGACTTGGTGCGCTGCTGTGGTTTGAATGTTTTAAGGTTTATGAAAAACAGTCCTGTCTCCATGAAACTAGAAGGCTGTACTTTCTCAGAAATGTAGGTTTAGTGACTTCTCCCAGAATTATAGGTGAGGAGAGGAGTTATCTAAGGTCTAAACAAGTTCTGGCCTAAGGATTCACTAAATGTAAAACTCTGCAACCTTTCTCTTAAGTTCATTATACAAGACACAGAAGCCCATAGCACAAAATAATTAAGGTGGTGGTTTCCCCCAGGAAACAAACCGGGCTCAGCACACACCAGCCCTGCGCTGCACTGGCACCAACATTCCCGTTGTGGGTCCACATGCTGCCAGCGTCCACCTCAAGTGTGTGCAGACCAAGGCTTGATTCCCAGTCTGAACACACGCACACTACACAAAAGTGGGGGCTTAACTCTTGATGTTGGAGGAAAGAGTTACTCCAAAAGAGGTCTGGGGACTTCCAGCAATCAGTGAAAAACAGCCCGGAAGGTCTGCAATCTGTCAGCTCCTGGGGCAGCCACTCCATCCCACAGCCCCACAGCCTGGAGTGTTGTGGTTCAAAAATTGGAAACTGCGGTTTTAGTCGGGTCTGGGTCTTGCCTTTCCTCCCTTCCTCTTCATCGGGCCCTGTCTGTAAGCGGATTTGCTTTCCCATGCATCGCTGGCAAGTCGTTTTTAGGAAATCTTGCGTCTGTGAAACGTTTTCAACATGGTAATATATTGTAGTCTTATTCAGCCCCCTTCCCGGAGCACGTGAAAGAGGCTCTGTGTTCCTGACAGATTCAGGAACTCGACTGTCTGAGTAAGACTGGCCCCAAGAAGGCTTGGACTGACTCCACTACCCACTTCAGTGAAGAAAGCATTTGTTCTTCGGTTTGTGTTTGTGTTTGTTTTTTTGTTTTCTTTTGGTTGGTTTTGGTTTTGGTTTTTAACGCCTAGGAGATTTTTAATTCACATAATACTCCCTCTAAAAAGGAAAAAAAAAGCACTGAACTTGTTCCCTTCCTTAGAAGACATCCTCTAACGTGCCGAAAGGACGGGCTGCAGAGTTGGCGGACCACGAATTGCTGTGGAGGAAGAAGCGGTCCGGGCCAGGTTCCCGGGGCTCCAAGACGCGGAGGGAAGGGGATAAAGGTTTCCCCAGTCGCCGCTGGGGAGAGGGGGGCAGTGCAAGGAGACCCTTTTATTTAAAGTTCAGTTGTGGCAGGCATCTGATCTTCCTTCCCGGACAACTCGCTCGGCAGCCCCGCGAGTGTCAGCTTCCACGGTGACAGTAAGGGTCTGTTCTAGCGCGTCCTTCCCTCCTTCCGCTGGGGATGCACCGGCGAGCCAGCGAGCAGGGGGCGCGGCGTGGGGTCAGCTCCCGGGCCCGAGGGCGGCGCCCGGGGCTGCGCTCTCGGCCTCCTCCGGCAGCCTGGCGGTCATGACCTTGCCCGGCAGCTCTCTCGCCTGTGGCTCTCCTTCTCCACCCGCCCTCACTTCAATCCCTCGCAGGGCCTGGAGTGGGAGATCCCCGTGGTCTGGGTAGATAGTGATCGAGGGCAGAACTGAATTTATGTGTACTCAAATTCCCCCCAGAAACTTTGAAACTGGGCAAGTCCGCGGGCCGCCAGCATCAGGGATTACTAATTCCCCACCCGGCGGACGCCGTGGGTCTCGGAATGCTCTGGGAGGCTAGATGCTCGCGGTTTCTGGGTGCCAAGTTGCTGCGAACAGGAAGAAGTGAAACTCGCCAGGTCTCCACGTTGGGCTCTTGAAAAAATTTAAAGTATGGGTACCTTAGATTTCCTTTGGGACACTTAAGGTGCAGGGGTGTGCGTGTGCCACAGCTATGGTGGGGGAGGTCCCGGCCTGCTAAAGTCTCATTCTGGCCTCCGCAGGCGAGAAGGGTGAAGGCAGGTAGATAGAGTAGACGGCAGCGCACTTCTATTTTTTACTCATTTATTTCGGAAATTGTGTTACTGAGTTGATCAGTGCGCTCACACTAGTACTTGGAACAGAAGGATTGTTCTCTCTGTGCTCTCAGCAAGACGCTTTCGGACTAATGGAGAATTTAACCCCGGAGCCTACAACCCCCAGACGTGGTGTCCGACGCCACCCCGAGCGCCCCAGGCCTGAAAGCCTTAGAAGAGGCTGGCGTTCTCTCCCCTAGTACCCGGCAAAACAGTCAGTGCTCCTGGGGCTCCAGAGCGCACGGAAAGAAAGGAGTGGGGCGTTGCTTTCCAACAAGCGGTGACCTAAGCCTGCCAGCGCCTACCTTGTACTGGAAACACCTAATCTCCACTTCCTCTATAAAGCTTAACTGCTGCTCTCATTCAATCCCAAATTGCAAACACTAGCAGAATTGCCCCCTTCAGCGTTCCATCCCTGTGACCCTCCCCAAAGCTTCCTTCAAGTCTATGCTCCAGGGGTCCTTGAGAGAGGAGAGACATTGGTGCTGTTGCTCTTTCATTTTAAACTAACAATGATACAAGGGGAGTATGCCTGGGATCTGGGATTGTTTTGACTTCCTAATTCAAAGACAGAGACTAGGCCTGAGGTAACAGGTTGTGTAGGAAAAAAAGTATCACAATAGCAACAGGCAGGGACTGATGTCTTGGAAACTCCTTTCCAAAGAAAACCTGGGCTTCTTCCCACCTGGAGAGTCAAGACACACATTAACAAGTGTGCACTCAACATACAAAGCCGATAATAACACGTCTGTGCATTGATCTAGTCACGAGGAGAATGCTCCACAGTTTCTTAATTCTTGTATGTAAGGGAACAGAGTTTTGGTAGGGAAATGTTCTGGCCTATTCTTAATAATAAGAAAGACTGCTGAGCTCCTTGCTTCACACTGACATCATAAAAGCCAGATAAAATAAACTGCTTAGAGGCCTTAGTTGAAATCCGGGAGCAGTTCAAAGATCCCCCTATTATATCTGATCTTGCCTTCCCTGTATTTACACTGGAGTAATAATAACTTCAAACATCCATTTGAGTTGTTACATGTGCCATGCTCTGTGCTAAGCACTTTTATATGATAACTCATTTAATCCTGACAACAGCCCTGTGAATTAGTTACTGTTATAGCTCCATTTAATAAATGCAGGAACCTGCAGCACAGCTAAACTAGGTGATTATCTGCAAATACTCAGCTATTGCACATCAAAACCAGCTAGTGGTTTGGCTCTAACACCTGTGCTCTTGACCACTCACTGCACAGACAAGAACGGTGCAGAACAGTGGTCCCTGAATGGGACCCTGCTTGGAGTTGTTTTCTAAAAAAGGGAGACAGGAAGTAATCAATCCCATTAATTTGGTCAATCGAGGCAGCCAACCTGACACAGAACTTCTACCTACTAGAAAGTTCCTTTCCATGAATTGTCCAAGCAATTCAGTGTATTTTGTATACATATTACAAATAAATAAGAACACTGAAAATTGTTCCAATGACAAAATCCTTTTTGATGATCTTTAAAAATAGTCTCTTTCCCCTTGCCCCCCCTCGGAAAATATAATTATAAGATGACATTGTCATTCTCAAGGAGCATTCATTATAAGCTTTGCATACTTCTGAGCTAGGACATTAACAGCTCTCAATATAGATACAACATTTATTGTTAAGGTCTCAGGCTTACTGGACTCATCACTTTCTTTTAAACTGATACCACCTGAGGAATGTGACCTCTTTTTCTGCATATATTAACACACACCCCCAGTATTCCCTCCTGGATAGAATCGTGGAGTATCAGGGCAAAAAAAAAAAAGAAGAAGAAGAAGATGATGACGAATTTAGCAACTACATAATTGACCCTCTGCAGTTCACAGATGAGGTGAACTTAGAAAGAGGGAGACTTGCCAAGCTGACTCCTTGGTGCCCCTTCACTCAGAGCAGTCCTCTTCACCCAAACCTCACTGTCCCTTAGAGCGGATAAGAAGTTTTGGCAACTTTTTTTTTTTTTTTGGCCCAAGATATAACATAGTTTAACACAGTAAATCGCATACAAACTTTATGTCCACCCTGTCTGAAGAAGAGGCTGTCTTAACTCCTTTCTTCCTTCCAGATGTGTTCCTGGAATTTCTTCTCCAGATGTTCACCCAAGAACTTGCAATCTCAGAGCCTTCAACATGTGCGTGCATTTTAAGCGCAGCGTCTTGGATCTGAACTCAATTAATGATTCTTGCCTTTCTTTTGAAAAAGGGGGATTTTAGTTTTGCCTGCGAGTGACCCGAGTCTGCCTTAACACCAGTCAGTTCCACTGTGGGATGTGCTAGTCAGACTTTATGTTGCTCCAGGCTGTGTTACAAGCCTCTTGTCCACACTGCAGAAGGTGGGGGTAAGGGCCGGGTGACAGGCTCTTTCCCCCCTTTCATGTACGTGAAGCAATCTGGACTCATTCCACTTGGCTTTGGCGGGCGTGGACACACACATGCACAGACTCAGGCACACACAGACACATGCTTACGCACACACATGCACAACACACACACATGCACAGACTCAGGCACACACACAGACACATGCACAGACAGGCTCGCACACTCGCACACACACGTCCATGTGTGGGCGCCTGTGGATCTGTGCACGCGCGTTTGTGATTTAAAGTGGCAGGACCAGGAGCTGGACTGAAGCAGTGAGTTATTTTGCGTGATAAATCAACTTGATGGTCTCCACGCTGTACTTCCATTATTCACCCGAACGCTTGGTGGTTGCGGCGGACCTGCACTGCGGCAAAAATGTCCTCGGAGCCGCTAATTTTGTGGTCACTGCGGCGGCGGCGGCGCGGGGCGCGGGCGGAGACTGATTTCTCGAGATCGCGTCACCTTTAGTGGGACTGGCCGAGGGGGAGCCAGCTCCCTGCAAAGGCCTCACGGGCTGCCCGGGTACCTGCAATTTTTAAAATATCTTTCTCTTGAGGGGAGGGGAGCCAAGCTGTGAGTGCAGGAAGAGAGATCTACCTTTTCTGGTTTATTTTACTCTTTACTCCCTTTAAAAAAAAAAAAAAAATGAAAATGGCCACCGTGGCTTGCTGAGCTCTGGGGAGGCCAGACCCTTGCAGACAGCGGGATGACGCTGCTCAACCGGTTTCTTCCCTGCGCCCCTCCCGCTCCCTCTCCCGGCTTCCCCCTCCTCCTTGTCAGCTCTGCCACAGCCACGGAGAGAAATGGTCGCAGGCACTTGTGCGGGTCATTTGTCCTCACTCGCTTTTTCTTCTGACAAGTAGTTACCAGCTTTTTTCTTTTAAAACTGACCCTTTTAGTCTGGTCATCAAATTTTTAATAAAAATGTGTCTAGAGTACGTTTGATTTGCCTTCTTAAACATGAAGCGATGCAGTGTCGAGGGTCGTGAGAGGCAATCTCTTTACCAGGCCTGGTAGAGCTCCTGGAACAGACACACCCCAGAGGTCACCCCAGTCTCTTCTTGGGGGGTGGGGAGGAGGCAGCTAATTAACCAATTAATGACCAGATGGGTACAGGTGCCCAGGAGTTTTTACTTTCCCGTATTTATGATTGAATTGGTACTCTCTTATAGCCCATGGATCACGCCAGATTAATAATTTCATTTTAAAAGTGAGATTCCAAAGACTTGAGGGACAGCGTTGTCACCCCAGTTTGTTTGCAAGACAAAACTTGACTGTCTTTCCCTGTCTTTCCCTTTTCCATTCACAAGGGTGGCATTGCCCTATTCATCCTTACTTCTACTGAGGCTGCCTACCAAGCCCGGTGGTATTTGTCAAATTGGGAACGTAGAATTGCCCCGTCCATGTGTGAGTAACAGCACAGTGTTGCATAATAATAACTTAAACACATCTTTTTTATGGTGATGTAACTTTCTCTGAAGTTTGTTTGCATTTTTAAAAAAGTTTAAGTGCAGAGCAAATTGCAAATGAGTGACCAACCTCCGAGAAGTAAGAGTGAGCTCAACTCCTCCGCTTGGTTCTGGGTTGGTTCCATCTTTCTGTGCAATCCCAGCCTGCAGGGACAAAGGGCAAAAGGGCTCCATTTTCCTTGGAATAAGGGAGAGACTGGGAAGGAAGAGACCAAACTAATGACTTTCATGTACTTGATAAAGTTGGCCTAAATTGTCCCTGGTTTGAAAGAATACTTCTGCCCAAGGGAAATTTAAAATCCAGATGTAGCAATCCAGTGAAAACCCATCTCAGTTAAATATAAACAAATACCTGGTGAAATAAGTGATTACAGATGAAATAATGTTTTAGAGAAACAATGTTTCTCTAAAATAGTGAAAATAAACTCGAATGAATTCACAACCAACACCCCATTGGCTCCAATATTTTAAATACACTAAGTTGGTCACGAGTTGGGGGCACTGTTCTTCAGCCCATGATTTGTGGACGGTGTACAATTTCCAAGTTATCATGACATAAACAGATCCTTTAATTCAGTCATTAGAGAAGAGACAAGTAGAAGAAGCAGGTTGACATCTAGGTTCACAGAAAGGATCCTAAAAGCTCAGAGGAAACCCACACTTTCCTCTAAGAACGACATTTCCACTGTCCTTTCTTTCCTCAAAGGCCCAGACTCCAGGGACTCAGAGTCCAGCATGAATCTGATTTATAGTTATAATAGTGATATGTTAAAATGTGTCAATTCACATGTAAACAAAGAAAAACTAACAAAGAAGTTTTATTAGGCCATCAGACAGGGTCCTAAACTTGTGAAATGCTTCCCCCAAGTTCATCACTTTTTGTGATATCTTCCATATTAACCACAATTTACCCTCATGAAGACCCTAGTCAGGAGCAGAGATAGACCTTTACAACTTTCTTAATATGGATATTTTTTAAGGAAAAAAAAATCACAAACCAAGTTTTGTTTCGTTTTGTTAATAGGAAAATTTTAGTAAAATTCCTAAGGTGCTGGTGCTTTAGGCCATTTTTGTTAAAGTGAATGAGCATTTAATTTGATGATTATAATAAATATCTGAATACTACAAACCTTAATTGTGGTATAGTCTTAGTTATAAAATACCATAGTAAAAATCTTCAGATTTCCTCATAATGGGATTACCATATCAATGAAGTGTTTTTTAATTTTTAATTTTTTTATTTTTTGAGACAAAGTCTCACTTTGTTGTCCTCCATATAGAGCCATGGCATCACAGCTCACAGCAACCTCCAACTCTTGGGCCTCAGTGATTCTTTTGCCTCAGCCTCCTGAGTAGCTGGGACTACAGATGCCCACCATAACGCCCAGCTGTTTTTATTGTTGCAGTTCTCATTGCTGTTTTAGCTGGCCCTGGGCCAGGTTCGAACCTGCCACCCTCAGTATACGGGGCTGGCACCCTACCCACTGAACCACAAGCAGTGCCCATAATTTTTTAATTTTTAATGTAGTTTAGGAAACATGTGTTGAACTTTCATGTTACCAACTGTAAAAACCAAGGCTTTGGCTCGGCACCTGTGGCTCAATCAGCTAAGGTGCCAGCCACGTACACCTAAGGTGGTGGGTTCGAATCCCCAACCCGGGCCAGCCAAACAACAATGATGGCTGCAACCAAAAAATGGCCAGGTGTTGTGGCGGGCGCCTGTGGTCTCAGCTGCTTGGTAGGTGGAGGCAGGAGACTCGCTTGAGCCCAGGAGTTGGAGGTTGCTATGAGCTGTGATGCCATGGCACTCTACCCAGGGGGATAGCTTGAGGCTCCATCTCAAAAAAAAAAAAAAAAAAAAACAAGGCTTTTTCTCATTTGTGGGGGAGCATACTTCAAAGTTAATGAGATTATTTACATGGAGACCCTGGAAGTCTTTACACTATTGTACCCAACATAGACACTAAGACAACTCAGCAATAGTGAGTAACTTTATGCAGTTGCTACATTTTTAAAAAATTAAAGCAAAGGCTTTGAGCAACTGATCAAGTAACAATGTTAAAAAATATACAGGTACTTATAGAATTATGGGATTTTTTTACCTTCAAATTTGTAAAAGAGAAGAAAAGAGAGGATAAGTTTTATAAGACCGTCAATACTTTTTCAATTAAAAACAATTTGGGGGCAGTGCCTGTGGCCCAAAAGGGTGGGGCACCGGTCCCATATGCCGGAGATGGCGGGTTCAAACCCAGCCCAGTCCAAAAAAACCCCAACAATTTAGGGTCGCCCGTAGCTCAGTGGTGGTTAGGGTGCCGGCAACATGCTCCAGGGCTGGTGGGTTTGAACCTGGCATAGGCCTGCTAAACAGACAAACAAAAAATATAGCCTAGCCAGGCATTGTGGCTGGCCCCTGTAGTCCCAGCTACTCAGGAGGCTGAGGCAAGAGACTCACTTGAGCCCAAGAGTTCGAGGTTGCTATGAGCAGTGATACCTCAGCACTCTACCAAGAGTGACAAAGTGAGACTCTGTCTCAATTTAAAAAAAAATTAGCTTGAGGAATGGCAGGTGTCTGAGTGAATGTTATTATTTACTGTGAAAAATTATCTCCTAGTTATGCTACCAAAAAAAAAAAAATCAAACATTATTTTAAATAGTCCTGGATATTGCAACGAGTATTTTAATTATCTGTAACACACAATTCTACTATCTTCTCAAATTTTGGCTTTGAGAAACTAAATTGAACACTAATAACTATTTTGAAATGTTCTTTGAAGCAAATATCATATGGGTTATGTTTTTATACTTGAATATTATGCTGTGACATCAGGACATAGAATTTACTGTAATATGGTGCTTGAATAAGAATTTCAAAAGATAGTCCTCCTGATATAAGAAACTGGCTTTGGAGGGAGACCGATGAAGTCCGTGATGCCCCTTAATGCAAGGGCAAGTGTCACATGTTGTCACTGACCTGAAAATCTATTCTGCTCTGGCCTTATGGCAAATAAAGTAACTGAGCCTTTCCTGGAACCTCTTGCTGTTTTTCTTTGTTTGTTTTGTTTTGTTTTCAGTTTTTAGAAGGGGCTTGGTTTGAACCCACCACCTCCAGTATATGGGGCCAGCACCCTAGTCCTTTGAGGCACAGGCACCACCCTACCTCTTGCTATTTTAAAGACCAGATCACCCCTTACTTGTCTTGCATGCCCAGAACCCATGTAATACGTAGCACACCAGTGGCATTCAGTAAATGTTTCTCAAACTTAAATTTATTTGATAGCTCAATTAAAATGATTTTTGATAGCAAGTATACATTCGGTAGTAGATAGGGCTAGTAGAAAAAAATACTTTGGCAGAGGACCGGTTGGGGAATTTTTTTCTATCTGCTATCTCATGAAAAATTAAAATAAGTTTGATTTATTATCATCTTTATAGCTCTTGCAAGGACAAGCAAACTAATAGGACTAATGTTAAAACCAGAAACATTCACTATTCTTTGGGGTTTTTTTTTTGAGAAAGCACTTATTTTTTTTTTAATATACTAGAAATATACCAAGTATCTTACAAACTTTAATTTTTCAGCTCTCGGGCTGGCCCTGATAACAACAGAGTGGCCATTTCCAGCATCCTTGCCAAACTAAAGCACTCTTTATAATTGATTCTCCTTGCTCTCATTTTGGTTTTCTTTCCTTGGTAAACACAAAGTAAAAATTATGCCAAACTCTCCAAATTTATTGAAGGTAAATGCCCTTTTTTCCAGCATTATTTTACCAAAAAAGGTATTACTGATTGAATGAAACTTAACATCTACACTAAACCAAGGCATATTTCTTGCATATTAAAACCCAGAGTACTTTTCCAAACAACTCATTTCTGCATTCATATGATCTAAGATAGAAACCAACTTCTTTTCTTGGCCCATTAAAAATAATGGCCTTAAGGGATCATTCATTGTTTTCATAGGTATACAATTCTGCTGATGCAGCACAATCCATAACTTCTATAGTAAAGAAAATAGGAGGCATTTTTTTTTTAAGGAAAACAGTATTATTGTGTAATTTTATGAGTTTATAATGCTACATTATTTACATAAAGAATAATACATGTATAAAATCAGAACTAGACTTTCTGCATCTCAATTAAGGAAAAATCTGCTTAATCAAATGTGTATTTTCTAAAGTTTTCCCATAAAATATACCATATTACTTTAATGTGTGACATTTAATTGTTCTTAAGTTATAAAAGGATAATGATCTCCCGTCAAAACTTGTTTTCTAATTGCCTGATGTTATAAGGCTACAGTATTAATTAGCAAACACCTAAAGACATTAATACATTACCAGCCATAATGAGTAGTTTAGCTGAGTGGTTTTCACAGTTTGAATAAAATGGGGACTGAACATTTTTCACTATAAATAGAAGCATAGCATAGTATTGTTTACCAAGATGAACTTTGATATAAATGCCTTTTGTTTTATGTCAGGCCCTGGGACATCTTGACTAACTTTCTCACTTTCAAAATAAAAGAGAAAAAAATGAGATCATGGAGGAAATAAAAGAAAGTAGCTTGTTTTGAAATCCTACCATCCATTCTCCACACTGCCGTCACAGTGATTTTTCTTCTTTAAACCTTCAGTGGCTCCTTCCTGCTGTCAGGATAAAGTCTACAGTCGTACAGGTTGATCACTGGAGCCAGAATGGCCCGACCATGTTTACCCCTCAGTCTCATCTGCATGCCTGCTCTCCCAGTGGCCTGTGATCTGTTGTATTTTTTTATTATTAAATGATAGCTGTGTACATTAATGCAATCATGGGGTACAGTGTGGTGTTTTCATATAAAATTTGAAATATTTTCATCAAACTGGTTAACATAGCCTTCATGTCATTTTCTTAGTTATTGTGTTAAGACGTTCATATTCTACTTTTAGAAAGAGTCACTTGTACCCTTGTAAGATAAACCATACAGGTGATCCCTCCAATCACCCTCCCTCCACTCATCCACCCCCTCTCCCCTCCTCCCCATATTCTTAGGCTATAATTAGGTTATAGCTTTCCTATGAAAGCTATAAATTAGTTTCATAATAGGGCTGTGTACATTGGATACTTTTTCTTCCATTCTTGAGATACTTTGCTAAGAAAAACATTTTCCAGCTCCATCCATGTGAACATGAAGGAGGTGAGGTCTGTTGTATTTTTCCTTCTGACTATCACTACAGTCTTACTTCTCCTGATTCCCTTATCCCTTTGATAATGCTTATTTATTCTTGAGGAAAAAATGTGTTCCAGCATTCAAAAAGTATTTCTGAAATGAATGAAGAAATGAATGGATTAACCCACAGACTGTATTGCTCCATTATGTGAAATTACAGACCTATAGCATTTCAAAAGACCTTGGATATCAATTGGTTCAAAGATATTTTTCAAATGGGGAGTGATTACTAATGAGTATAAAATTTCTTTTGGGGGGGTGAACAAAATGTAAAGTTAGACAGTGGTGACAGTCTTCCAATTCCGTGAATATACTAAAAACCACTGACTTGTGAAATCAAATGGGTGAATGGTGTAATATGTCCAGTCCATTTACATAAAGCTTCTATTTTGAAAAAATTGTTTTTTTCAGATGAGGAAAGGGTGGTCTTGATAATTCAAGTGTCTTTCAAAAATCACTTATTTACTGGGAGTACTGAAGTTGGAACACCAGGTTCCTGGTGCTCATGAAATCGACTCCACAAGTGAAATGAGTTGCTAGAGAATCTGTTCAGTGTTTTTCTCCAACAATAAATGAAGATTGCATTCCTTCTCAAAAAACTAAAAATAGAATTGCCACATTATACAGCAATTCCACTTTTGGGAACATACACAAAAGCTTGGGCAGCAAGGTATCAAAGAAATATTTCATACACTCACGTTCGGAGCAGCATTAGTCACAATAGTGTAAAAGTTTGGAAGCAGCCAAGTGTTTGCTTATCTATCAACAAATGAATGAATAAAAAAATGTGATATATGTGAATATTTATATATAATATATTCAGTGAAATATTATGTTGCCTTAAAAAGGAAGAAAGTTTTGGCACATGCTAAAATATGCACAAACCTTGAAGATACTCCCAAGCGAAATAAGCCAATCATAAGAGGAAAAATATTTTATGAGTCAACTTACATGAGGTCCTAGAGTTGTCAAGTTCATAGAGACAGAAAGTAGAATGATGGTTGCCAGGGCCAGGAAGAATATGGGATGGGGAGTTGTTTAATGGATACTAGTACTTTCTTTCAAACAGAGTACTAGTTTGAAAAGATAAAAAAGTTCTGGAGATGGATGGTGGTGATGGCTGCACAACAATATGAATCTGTCAACACCACTAAACTATACATTTAAAAATGGTTAAAATGGTAAACATGGGCCAGGCACAGTCCCTCACACCTATAATCCCAGCACTATGGGAGTCTGAAGCAGGAGGATCATTTGAGGCCTAGAGTTTAAGACCAGCCTGGGAAACACAGTGAGACGCAGCTACAATTTGAGATTAAAAAATGTTTTTAATTAGCTGGGCATAGCCATATACCCACATAGTCCCAGCTACTTGCTGAGCCAGGAGGATTGCTTGGGCCCAGAAATTTGAAGTTCCAGAGAGCTATGATTGCACCACTGCACTCCAGCCTGGGAGACAGAGTGAGATTTTGTCTCTAAAACTTAAAAAAATAGTAAATGTTATGTATATTTTACAAAATTGTCGTTTTCCCAAGGGGTTACCAATACAGTGTCAGATTGTGCCTTATCTCTTCCCCATCCACACAGACATTGTTTCTAATTTTTTTTTTTTCAGTTTTTGGCTGGGGCTGGGGCTGGGTTTGAACTCACCACCTCCAGTATATGGAGCCGGCGCCCTACTCCTTTGAGCCACAGGTGCTGCCCTGTTTTTAATTTTTTTTAATTTCAAAATATTAAGCAAGTACAAACATCTTAGGTTGCATGTATCACTTTTGTGATGCTTAAGTCCAGGTTTAAGTGTGCCCATCACCCAAATAGTGTTCATTGTGCCACTTAGGTAGGTTCTTACCCTTTCCACCCCCCTGCTCATCTCTGCTTGATTGGTACTGAGCTTTACTTCTGTCTGTGCACATGCCTGCTCATCAATTTAATAGTGAATACATGTGGTGTTTGTTTATTTTTCCATTCTTGAGATACTTCACTTAGGAGAATGATCTTTTGTCATTATTTCAATCTGTCATCCAGATTGTTGCAAAAGGCATCATCTTATGGTTGAGAAGTACTCTGTAGTAGACCTGTACCACATTTTAGTAATCCCCTCGTGAGTGATGGGCACTTGGGTTGATTCCACCTCTTTGCAATTGTGAACTGCATTGCAATAAACATTGGCGTACACGTCTTGCTATGCTGCCCAGGCTGGTGTAGAACTCCTGGCCTCCAGCAATCCTGTTTCCTCAGCCTCCTAAATTGCTGAACTTCATGTACAAGCTGCTTTGTCCAGCCTGCAACACTGGGTTGACCCATAATCCTGGTCTTAGGGCATTAACTGAACACTGAAACAAGATATTCACTTATTATTGCTGTGGTGTTAAACAATGGCAATAACCTCAATTCTACAACATCCTTTGTTAGAGCCCCTTTGATGACCCCATTTTGTGTCACCTCATGAAAAAAAGAAGTCATGAGCTAAAGAACAGAGATTGGAAAAGGGAGTCTGAAGCTGGAGTGTCCACCCCAACTGGGTTGTCCACTTCGCACTTCCTTCCTTGCCGTATTATTTTGGTGGGGGTGTAAGGAGATCTTAGACTAGAATGAGTATGAAAAATCACAGGGTCACAGGGTCACGCTCAACTAGATGTCTGCTTTCTTTGTTGCTGATTTTCTGGGCCTACAGATACTGATGGTGAAGTAGATAAAATCTGATTTAGCGAAGTGGGAACACTCAGGCACTAGCCCAGCGGACTCCAGCTATAGCTGAGGAGTTCCTAAAAGAGTCATGTGTAAAGATTCCCATCTTTCCCACTCCCTCTGTCCTTACTGCTGGACTCTTGTCCAGGGATTGAGAGCATACTTCAGTACATCGTGACAACTCAGCTGTGTGTATGTGTGCATGGTTGTGTGTGTGTGTGTGTGCGCGCGCGCGCGCGAGAGAGAGAGAGAGAGAGAGAGAGAGAGAGAGAGAGAGAGAGAGAGAGAGAGAGCGTGCACGCACACAGTGGAAAAGGTGGTGGTGGAATGTTACCTGTTGAATCCTTTCAGACCTCAGAACATTTATGTAGCTTTGGAATAGCCCTTCTTGAATTTTATAATCATGTGGATAATGTAAACTTCATGTGTTTTTACCTTTTCCTCTTTAAATTATTAGGAAACTTTTTTTTTTTTTGAGACAGAACCTCAAACTATCCCCCTGGGTAGAGTGCCATGGCATCACAGCTCATAGCAACCTCCAACTCCTGGGCTCAAGCGAGTCTCCTGCCTCTGCCTCCCAAGTAGCTGGGACCACAGGCACCCGCCACAACACCAGGCCATTTTTTTTTTGGTTGCAGCCATCATTGTTGTTTGGCGGCCCAGGTTGGGGATTCGAACCCGCCACCTTAGGTGTACGTGGCTGGCGCCTTAGCCGATTGAGCCACAGGCGCCAAGCCAATTATTAGGAAACTTAAAGTCAAAATTTTAAGTCACCCCTGGCAAGGTACCTAGAACCTCATGACCTGCGTTTTGGATCTTGCTCTCCGTTTCACCTTCCCTTTTCCTTAATAGGCTACATGCACTTGTGTCTGCTCCAGAACCTGCTCAGTAGAGGCACGTCGTTCATTCTGGGTAGGCTTCTACTAACAGCTGTTGGTGGTACAGACTTCAGAGTATGCTGAAATTAAAGGATTTTTTTAATGGTTTCACATTCTCAATTGAATCCTCCCCAACCTGTGAAGTGAGCAGGACTGATGGGTATTTACATTTTACACTGGAAGAAGAGTGATGTCAAACTGCCCACAGTCACCAAGAGGAGAGAAGTCACAGCTCTGAAACCCGAGGCAATACTCTCTTAGTTATAGGCCTAGACTGTTTTCCTCCCCGCCCCATGCTCTTTTATTTCTCCTGAAAATTATCTTTTATCTGTCTAAATTTGTTTGGGTAGATTGTCAGGTACCAGACTGAATTTTACAGCCATCTTTTCAGTTTAGACAACTGACTGCTTTCCCTCTCCTGTCAACTCACTCACAGTCGGTCTTACTGCCCATTCTCAGGCCTCTTTTCTGTTCTGATACCAGAGACAGTTGTCCACTCCTTTCCCATTCCTGCAGAATATCCTTTGCATGATGTAATGAAGTTGGCACAGGACTGGGAATTAATTCTCCACCAGCTGTGTGGCCATGAGCTTGCTACTTAACTCTGCTTGTTCCATTTTATCTTCTATAAAATGCAGTGACTGGAGATGTCAGAGTTCCCTTCCAGTTCTCTCCTTCTGTGAACTGTGGACTCAGACTGCTGCCTTTACTTGAGTCTAGATTTTCTGTCTGGTGCAACCATGGCAGCTCAGTTGCATGACATCATCTTTGGTCTTCTGCAGCTTATTGTAGTGTGTCCAAGACAAGAAGGATGGGACTGGGCAGCACCTGCAGCTCAGTGGGTAGGACGCTGGCCCCATATCCTGAGGGTAGCAGGTTCAAACCCAGCCCCAGGCAAACTGCAACAAAAAAAAATAGTAGGGCATTGTGGCTGGTAGTCCCAGCTACCAGGGAGGCTGAGGCAAGAGAATCACCTAAGCCCAGGAGTTGGAGGTTGCTGTGAGCTGTGATGCCACAGCACTCTACCAAGGGTGATAAAGTGAGACTCTGTCTCTCAAAAAAAAAAAAAAAGAAAAAAGGATGGGACCATACACTTGCATTATGATGCGCAATAACTGACTAGTGAAATTATACTTTAAAAAGTTTGAAGTCTAGGCCAGGCAAGATGGCTCATGCCTGAAATCCTAGCATTTTGGGAGGCCGAGGCAGGTGGATTGCTTGAGCTCAGGAATTTGAGACCAGCCTGAGTAAGAGTGAGATCCCATCTCTATTAAAAACAGAAAAACTAGCCAGGCATAGGGGTGCACACCTGTAGTCCCAGCTACTCAGGAGGCTGAGGCAAGAGGATCACTTGAACCCAAGAGTTTGAGGTCTGCTGTGAGCTATGATGCCATAGCATTTTACCCAGGGTGACGGAGTAAGACTCTATTTCAAAAAAAAAAAGAAGGCTTGGCACCTATATCTCAGTGGTTAGGTGGTTAGGGCACTGGCCACATTCACCCAGGCTAGTGAGTTCGAAACCAACCTAGGCCTGCTAAACAATGACAACTGCAGCAAAAAAATGGCCAGGCATTATAGTGGGTACCTGTGGTCCCAGCTACTTGGGAGGCTGAGGCAAGAGAATTGCTTAAGCCCAAGAGTTTGAAGTTGCTGTGAGCTGTGACTCCATGGCACTCTACTGAGGGCAACATAGTTAAGGCTCTATCTCAAAAAAAACAAGAAAGAAAAGAAAGAAAGAAGTTTGAAGACCAATCTCTTTCCTAAGCCAGATACTCTTAACTAGAGTTTTAGGGAGGAATTCAAAAGAAATTGTATATTGTATTTAAGTGAATGACCTGGAGTGACTAAATCCCTACAGTTTCCTGAGCCTTAGTTTACTCATTTGTGTGATGGGCATGAGAATGCCTGAATCACTTACCCAGTGGAAAGGTCAAAGGTGATAACCTGGAACACCTGGGAAAGGCAAATTCAATGTCCTGCTAGTTACACTTACAATTCTGCCCTTGTGATAACATCCTGTCTTGCATTTGTTATGCTCCTGACCTGGTTTTCTATTGGTGTGCAAGGCTTGAAAGGTAGCCATTTGTCCATGTGTTCACTCACACATAATTCACCAAACATTGATCAAGGATCTACTGTGGCACCGTGCATGGATGCATGCAAGGATGAGTGAAATACCGTGCGTTGAAAGAACTCATCGTTTAGTAAACAGACACAAATGAATGACTAATATGCAATGTGAAAAGAGATACATTAAGTGTGAAGGTAAGTTGTTAGAAAGCATAGGAGAAGGACTGACCATTTCTGCATAGGGGAGTTGGGAAGTAGCATCAAGCTGCTGCCTGCAGGGGGGAAATGAGTGGAACAGAGAGAAAGTTTCAGTGCTTTCTTGGCAGAAAGAATCATACAAATAAGTAAAAACAGGGATGAATCTGTGTGGTGTGTTCAGGAAGTAATGAAAAGAGAGGAGCAAGTCATTTATTGTGGCTGGGAGGAGGGGACAGCAGAGAGAGAGAGGAAGCGGAGGGTGGGGGGCACCTGGAAAAGGTGGCTAATAATAAAATCAAATGTATTATGTACCAAGTTGGGGGATGGCCATAGTATTTCAGAGAGAATAACACCTAAGTGTATCATGGCATTATAGGAGTGATTATTATGGTAAAGGCTAAGTTGGTATATCAGTGATCCCAAAACACGGTAGTTTAAATATGATCTAAGCTGCAGAAAAGCTCTGCTCCAGGACTCATTGGGAACCCAGGTTCCTTCTCTCTTGTTGTAACTTCTAAGGAATTGTCCTAGTCTTTGCAGTTGAACTGGGTCTACAATACACCCTCATTGCAGCCTTTGGAAAGCACCACATGGTCAGGACAAATTTCTCTTAAGCAAATGTTATGGAAGTTGCACACCACAATTCTGCTTAAATGCCATTAAGAAGAATTTAATCTTATGTCATATCTCGCTGCAAGGAAGGCTGGGAAATATTTACTCCCTTGAAGTGTTCATCTGTGTACCCAGGAGTAGAGAGAAAACATTTCTGGGTAGGAAGGACATCTTTCTCATCTGGGAACCTCATTGATGCCTGGATTAATTTTGCTAGGTGTTTACCATTTATATTGCAACTCTAGTCCTTTGAATGCCTGTATTAATTACTTGGTTTAAAAAGGTGCTTTGGGACCAGGCATGGTGGCTCACCCCTGTAATCCCAGCACTCTTGGAGGCCGAGGTGTGTGGACTGTTTGAGCTCAGCAGTTTGAGACCAGCCTGAGCAAGAGTGAGATCCTGTCTCTAATAAAAATAGAAAAACTAGGTTTGGTGCCCGTAGCTCAGTGGTAGGGCACCAGCTACATACACCGGGGCTGGCGGGTTCAAGCTCAGCCTGGACCTGGTAAACAACAATGACAACTACCAAAAAAAAAAAAAAAAAGCCGGGCGTTGTGGCCAGTGCCTGTATTCCCAGCTACTTGGGAGGCTGAGGCAAGAGAATTGCTTAAGCCCAGAGGTTAAGCTGTGAGCTGTGATGCCACAGTACTCTACTGTGGGCGACATAATAAAACTCTGTCACAAAAAAACAAAAAAAAAAAAAAAGAAAGAAAGAAAAACTAGCCTAGCTGGGTGTTGGTGGGGACCTGTAGGTCCACCTACTTGGGAGACTGAGGCAAGAGGATTGCTTAGTCCCGAGAGTTTGAGGTTGCTGTGAGCTTCAATACCATGACACTCTATCTAGGGTGTCAGAATAAGACTTTTGTCTCAAAGAAAAGGTATTTAAGTAAATAAAAAATAAAATTAAAAAGTGTTTTGGATGATCTAGGATTTATACAAGCAAAGTAGGAAAATGTGAAACATGAAATGGGAACCATATCTCAACATTCAACTAAATTCACAGATCTAAACTTAAGTTGATCATTAGAAAAATATTATAGTTTTAGTTTATGTTTCTAATTCTGCAAGACTCCGATGTTCTAGATCTCATATCAATGTCTTGCTAGAGATTAAGTTTTTATTTGAGTCAAAAAATCAGAATTCCTGGAAGAGCCTATTACTTCCAAGGCATAAAGCCATCACACATGGGAACATGAGGCCCTAAATGGGATTAATGACTCAAGGTCACCCTATTCTCTGTGCCCCTGGTTTTCAGTGGCCTGATGGAGCTGAGGTCACTGGAATGCATCCCATTCACAGGGATGGGAAGAATCAATATGGTATAAACACCCAATCCATGTAAGCAATTATTACTGGTATTATTTTAATATTATTTAAAATTAGTAGACTTCAGGATAAAGAAGTGACAATTTGTGGATAAGCAGAGCCTCTTTCACTAATAGGTGTTATTAAACATCTTTTGGATATTTGATCTTGGGGCAATCTGACAAGTTTCACTCCTGAATTGCCCCCAGTTTTTTCTTTTCTCTTTTCTTTTTTTTTTTTACAGGCAGAGTCTTACTTTGTCACTCTCCGTAGTGTGCTGCGGCATCACAGCTCACAGCAACCTCCAGCTCCTGGACTTAGGCGAGTCTCTTGCCTCAGCCTTCCAAGTAGCTAGGACTACAGGCGCCCACCTAACGCCTGGCTATGAATTGCCTGTGTTGACCCAAGTCCTTGGAGGCCAGTGTCTATCAGTGGTGGATCCCCTGGCTTCCTCACTGCTCCTCTGTCATCTATCTTTCTCCCCCCCTTTTTTTTCTCCTCCTTCATTCCAGCCAGTGCTACGACTCAGGACTTCATCTTCCCTCACCTCTTTCTAACCTATGTGTTCTCCTCCATTGCTAAAATAGTCTTTCTATTTTGCAAATCTTACTTTGTATATCTTTTGGTTAACTACCTTTGATGTATTCCCAATCCTTCAAGCAACAATTCAAACAGCTCCCAGGGCTCTCCACTATCTTGCCTCAGCCTGCCTTTCAAATTTCATCTCTGGTTACCATATATAGTTAGTCATTCACCACATAACCACATTTTGGCCACAGACAGACCATGTATAGGATGGTGGTCCCATAAGATTACAACGCTATATTTTTACTGTACCTTTTCTGTGTTTAGATACACAAATACTTACCATTGTATTACAATTGCCCATAGTATTTAGTACAGTAACACACTGTACAGGTTCATAGGTGAGGGCGTAGCATATAGCCTGGGTGTGCAGTAGGCTGTACAATTGAGGTTTACACAAGTACATTGTATGATGTTCACACAATGATGAAATCACCTAAAAATGCAATTCTCAGAATGTACCCCTGTTGTTAAATCACCAATGACTATACAAGCTAATCCTAGCTAAGCAACTAGCTACATTCAAACTGATCTCCATTCTTGGGCCCACTGCATACATTGACATCCCTGTGTTTTCCTGGAGAGAAATGCCTTGTCTCTCCCTCATCTACCTGACAAATGAGTACTTCTGCTCCAACACAACTGTCATTTTTTTTTGTTGTTGTTGAGACAGAGTCTCACTTTATTGCCCCTGGTAGAGTGCCATGGCGCCACAGCTCACAGCAACCTCCAACTCCTGGGTTTAGTCAATTCTCTTGCCTCCGGTGCCCACCACAATACCCAGCTATATTTTTGCTGCAGTTAGGCCAAGGCCAGGCTTGAACCTGCCTCCCTCAGTATATGGGGCCGGTGCCCTACTCAGTGAGCCACAGGTGCCACCCACAAATGTCATATTTTTCCTTTTTAGGCTTTGTGACTCTCTTTTTCTACGCACCAGGCAAAATGAGTCATTCTCTCACCAATGCCCTTTGGGACGTAGAACTTACCACATTATATCACATGTATTATTTAGCTTTGCGCATTGTCCCTCCCATAGGACTAAAAGCTTGGAGGCAGGACTAACACCTCATTCTTCTTCACGTCTCTACCTCTTAGCATGCTCAATGTGTCTAGAACATGGTACATGTTAAACAGTAATTGTACTGTTATTACAAGTGCTATACATTGAGTACTCATGATGTGCTACATAACTTATACATGTGATCTGAATATCTCCCATTTCTCAGGTGAGATATCTATACCTACAGAAGTTAAATGATTAGCCTGGAGTCATGGTAGAAGCAACATTAAAACCTAAGTTGAGGCTTGGCGCCTGTGGTTCAAGTGGCTAAGGCACCAGCCACATACACCTGAGCTGGTGGATTCGAATCCAACCCGGGCCTGCCAAACAACAATGACAGCTGCAACCAAAAAAAAATAGCTGGACGTTGTGGTGGGCACCTGTAGCCCCAGCTACTTGGGAGGTGGAGGCAGGAGTTGCTTGAGCCCAGGAGTTGGAGGTTTCTGTGAGCTGTGATGCCACAGCACCCTACCCAGGGCAACAGCTTGAGGCTCTGTCTCAAAAAAAACCCAAAAAACCAAAACCTAAGTTGAACTCCAAAGCCATTGCTATGTTCTTATTGACTAGGTGGAGATATGAAAGGTCACTTTGGAAATGATGCCAATCTACCACATTAAACCAAGTTAATGAACTACAGACAATGCTCACAAAACTCACCACCTCCTGACAAGAACATGGCATCTACACAGAAATGTAATACAAGCTGAACCTCTCGTGCTTCTCAAAGGTTCTCTGCTCTTGACAAAACAGACTTTCTTTTTTGGCAGTTTTTGGCCAGGGCTGGATTTGAACCTGCCACCTCTGGCATATAGGGCCAGCGCCCCACCCCTTTGAGCCACAGGAGCCACCCCAGCCTTCCTTTTCTACAATAGGTTGATGTTCTGTTTCACAGGGGTTACATAATCATCTCACTGTC
>CAUYQV010089929.1:0-49198 GCA_963574575.1 Galagoides demidoff
CCTGTGAAAGGTAAAGGGGATAAAACAAGCTGGTAGGAGAACTTTCCAACTGTGATGTTAAAGGAGAATGGAAGGTGAATATAGAGTGAAAGGAACTTGAGACTGGAGCAGTTCTAGAAGAGTGTTGGCAAGATCCTTGGGAAGCCCATGCCCCACAGTCACCCATTAAAGGAATCCCACCTTAGCATCACCACTGGGCTGATCACAGATGGGCTAAACAATCAGTCCCAAGCAGCCTCCTGTGACCTGTAAGCATCTGCTAAAACCAGTCGGGGCCACGACAAAAAGTTGGGGATGGGGTGGCGCCTCTGGCTCAAAGGAGTAGGGCGCCAGCCCCATATCCTGGAGGTGGTGGGTTCAAACCTAGCTCCGGCCAAAAACTGCAAAAAAGAAAAAAAAGTGGGGGATGGTCCTGGGGATAACACTGGATGCCCTGCAGCAGGAGATATGAGGGCATGGCTACCACGGTGACCAAGTTATTTTTTTTCCAGGAAGTCAAAGGTTTAGTATCAGGAATATTTACAAATGTTATTTATCACAAGATGGACTCAAATCTTGTGTTCCTCTTCAGGGTCCCCTGGCTCAGGTGTGTCCCCATTCAGTCACTGAGGACCCATTTGACCTGAGAGTACCATGCCTTCCTCAACCACCACTTCAAAGCTGAACCCACTCGCCATGTACCTGGAGTGTCTGGAACCAAGTAAAGAGATATTATAGGGGATGGGACTTGGCATCCTGAGCTGCCATCCAAAGGGACCATGATGACATTTGGATACATGGGACAGCTTACTTCCCATGGGGCAAATTTTAACCAAAAGGTACCAGTAGATCTGGGCAGATGGATCCCTCCCTTCTTCCTTTCTCCTGTGGATGACTTTGAGACACAGTCTTTCTATAGACCATTCAGAAAATCCTTTATGATGAGTGAAGCCAACCACTAAGAGAATCGGTAGGTGTCTTTCAGACTACTCATGAAGCAACAGCCAGCCTGGTAATCCATCCCTTCACAAAGCTTCCTGTCTTTCCTTGCTTCACTCCCATTCTCTTCTCTCAAAGCATCCACATTTTGATTTTTGCTTTGGGTTCTGTTTTCTAGAATGTCTAGGTTAAAAATAATATGCAGATTAGGGCTGTAAATTGATCATCTGAATATATGCAGAAAAAATTGATACTATGCAAAATTGTTAAAAACCTTCATTAAGTGAGTAAAAGACTTTAATAGAAAACATATTTGAAAACCCTACAAAAACAGTTTTAATGGAGGGGAACATTAGAAATAGTCCCCCTACAATCAATTACGTGGCAAGGATGCAGGTTCAGCCAAGAATATCAGCTGGACAGCAAGCACAACAACACATTGGAGTAATTAAGAATAGTTTACAAGGCTATAGACAAGGTTAGGGGAAACCAACAAGGATGATGCTGTACCTTCAAGGCTAGGAAAAAATACCATGTTATCCTGGACTAGGGGAGGAAGTTACAGATCTAGAGAGATTAGGAATCTATAATAGAGAGGCCAATAGATACATGGTGTGTTGACACATCCTTGAAAGCTATAGTATATTCTTAGTGGGTTGACTAGTTGTCCCCCCCAAAAATCATGTCTAGAATGTGGTCTTATTTGAAAATAGGGTCTTTGGAGATCAGATTAGGCTGTGCCAAGTCCAGTGACAGACAGGAAAGGACACACAGACGTATGGAGAAAGTGGAACCAGAGCCTGCAGTGATGCTGCCACAAGGCAGCAGGAAGAACACCAGGAATCACCAGGAGCTGGAAGAGACAGGGAAGGCTTCCTCTCCAGAGGCTCAGGAAGGAGAGGGCCCCTGCCAACACCTTGACTTTGGACTCCTGTACTTCAAAACTGAACTTCAAGTAGTTCAAATAGTTTTCTAATATTTTAAGCCAACATATTTGTGGTAATTTATTCTGAGACCCTAGGAGACTGATATAATACCTATATTTGGAGAAAAAAATTTCTTTCTCTACAAAGGAGCGATGGGGAAGAAATGAAAACAGTTGACTGTGGTGGGAACAGATAACACAACTGTACCTTGAACTGGGAGAAATCACCCAAAGCCCTAATATCTTCTCCCTTAGAAAACTAGGTCCTTCCTGCCCCCACCCAACTAAGTGGTATAAACACTGGAATTTACTGCATCCAAAACAAGAGTTCAGTCTAGTTATCTAACAAAAGGTGAGCATGGCTTAATGTCCACCCCTGGCCAATGACTTAGGCTAAGAAAATAAGGATAGAACATAAAATACCTAGCCTTCAATGAGTACCTTATATATGAGGTAGTGGCAGGGGTGGTTGGGATAATGGGTTTTGGGTCTCAGACACAGTGAGAGAGAAAAAAAAGAGAGCCCCTAACACGGTGGTTCTCAACCTTCCTAATGCTGCAAACCTTTAAAACAGTTTCCTCATGTTGTGGTGACCTCCACAACATGGCATTAGGGTTGTGGCATTAGGAAGGTTGAGAACCACTGCTAATGCTATGTCAGAGCGATTTGACTGAGCAAAATAAAGAAATGATGCATTAACTATGCAATATATACAATAACACCCAGAGGGGTGAGGTGCAAGGATAGCATGCCGAAGAACAATAAAGCAAAGCCCAGCCTGAAATAAAATAGTTCAGAGACCAGAAAGAATGCCTTCATTTATATTAGGTCTACATCCTTAGGAAGTAACACCCAGAACACGTACACAACAAAACAATGCTCAAACAAGCTAAACAAATTAATAAAAAGGGATTGTATATCTAAGGAAAGAAAACATGGCCTAAAGTTTCTAGACAGGAAGACTAATATGGAGCTATCCCAACTGAGACCCAGCTACCACAGCAGAGGCGGATTTGAGGTAGCCCAGTGAATTCAGATGAAAGCAGAGGTGAATGCCTGAGACTTGGCTGAGTGACAGAACACACTTGGAACGTCATCAGATGAGGTTCAGCTATAGAGTATAAATAACATAATATAAGAATAATTTGATATTGGGCCCTGAAATCAAGAACCCACCAAAACCAAGGAGCTGACACATAAATAGAATTTCCCTGAACTAAAGGCAAAATTAAATCTATGGATTTAAAAAATCCACATTTCAGGAAAAGTTGATACAAAATACTCAAGACCAAGACATCACCTAATTTGGTGAAGGAATGTCAAAAGGGGCAGGAAGATATTTTACTTTTTCCCCAAACAAGCAGCAGAGAGCCGGTGTAAGAGTAGGGAAGAAAAAGGGCCTTTGCCTTCTCCACCAAAGACATGCTGGTTCTAAGATTTTTAATTTGCAGTACATACGTGCTGTTTTCATGAAAAGTGCCAGCCCAGGAGAGCACTAGAGGGAAGTATTAATATCTCTGTGAAATGCCCTCAAGGAATTCCTGTTCTCTTCCCTTCTACCTCCTCCCACCTCTACCTAGAACCTCAGAATGTGTCTGTATTTGTCCTTAGGACCCTGTTGCATAATCTGTTCTCTGAATTAGGCCTCCAAAACAAACCAGGAAAAGGCATTTCCCTAAGAGAGCATTCATTTTTAGTCTTAGAAAAATCCCTTATGGCAAGGGATACTGAAGAAATTGGTGGAACTTGAACTGGGGGGGAGTGCTGAAAAACTAATTTAAAAAAAAAAAAAGCATTACTTGCTTCAAACAGAATGTCTTGGAATGTCAGGGAAAAAAATTAAAAAATAAGGAATCCTCACTTGTAACCAGAAGAAATCAAAGTACAATTAAGATGTGGAAAAAGCTGGAAGAGACATTAAATAGTCAATAAAATATCAGTCTCAACACTTTCAGTAGACTAGGATGTGAGTTGAACTCTGGATAGTAAAATATTAACAGGTTTCTGTTCGTCCTGGCATTACTGTTTCAGACCCATCAATCTACCGACAGCAAAACAGAAAATGAAACTAGGTAGTCGCTCTTCCAAACCCATTTATATACCAAAGGTCAGACTGTTAAATCCTCATGTTAATGTTCTCCAACTAGATAAATCAGATTTATGAAGTGCACATTCTTGCATGAATTAGACAGTGAATGCACCAAATCTCAGATACTTCTTGCCTTATTTTCTAAACCTCTACTACATCAAGTTTCTGCTAAAATGAAGATACCAACGTAATACCTCTGCTCAGTTTCAGGGACTAAATTAGCTTCCTCTTTTTGTAATATGCTAACACAGGCTACTGAGCTTATGGGAGATGCTCAGTAAGTGAGAACAACTCGGATTAAACCAACTCGGAAGCAGGACAGACAGACAATGGAAGGAATACCGTGGGAAGGAAGGAGCAGTGGGAACCTAAATGCGCTGCTCGCTCCGAAGGAGAGGAGGAGGCAGGATGACCATGACGCTGCTGGAGTTGAAGGAGACGTAGAATCCTTGAGAAAAAACTATACGGATTTGCCAGGCAGATAAAGACTACCATGGGCCACCCTCAAAATTTCCAAAAGGAAACGAAACAATGTATAGTATCTTGAATTAGCCTAAGGAAGAAAACAGAGTTATAAGAGACAAGGACCCTTGAAATAATTGGGGGCAGGGGAGGGAAATGCAGGTTGTAGTGGGAGAATACTATGGGGAAAGAATTCTGAGCAGAATAGGAGGTACTTTAATAAAAAGACTGCAAGAAGACAACTCCAGAAGCAAGCAAGTGCCTTGAAAACAACAGATGTGTTTGGGATTCTCAGAAAAGAAAATGAATAAAAGTGGGAAAATAGAACCTAAGCATACTTGGTATTCAGTCATCTATTTCTGCAGTCACATCTCGAATTCACAGGCAAGACAAAAGGACAATAAAAAGAGGTAAAAAGCTTTTCAAAGATGCCTGCAGACTATGTCATAGCACACGACACTGCAAGCACATGAATGGGTAAGAATTAGAAATGTAATCTACAGCCCACACGTAGGATATCACATTGTTTTGCATATAAAAAAGGCTAAACTCCTTGGGGAAAACTGGTTTGGAGGGTGTAGTTCTTGTCACACTCAAATTTTAGAAAAAGACAAACTCTAAGATCAGAAGACATGAATTAGAAGAGATATTTATGATTGTGTAATCCCTTTCTTCCTGTCTGTTGTGAAAGGAAATTCTTTCATTTAATTGTAATAGCATGAAACATTTCGGTTGTGTCAGAGTATTCGACATCATTAGTCTTTGATGACTCTCAATCCCAAGATTAAAGCACATTTAGATAAATAGGATTATCAAAATAAAATGCCTGAGAATGTGGAATTCTTTTGCAAGAAATAATAACACCACCACAATCCTGGAACTAGCTGAGACAGCAAAGGATATTTTCTGAGAAACATAACAAACATGAGCCTAAGGCCAGCTTGTTGCAGGACTCACATCAGGTATCATGCCTCTTGTTTCTCCTGTAGGTTTGCTCCAGGTACAGTCTGGCTGCCTTGTGGTCATAAACTGGCTACAGATGCTTCAGGCCTAACATTCTGCACACCACCAAGCCCATATGAAAAGAACAGAGTTTCACAACACGTCTTGCTAAGAGGAGAAGCTTGTTTCCTAGAAGTCCCAGCAAATCACTTTCATAGGTCATTGACTCACCTGGGCTACATTCCTGCCCCACCCAACACTGTGGCTTGCTCTACTCTCCAACTGGTTTCTACTGTGAGTTTTAAATGCTATTTTCTTTTTTTTTTTAATTTATTTACATAATTTTTATTTTATTTTTTTTGGCCGGGGCTGGGTTTGAACCCGCTACCTCCAGTATATGGGGCTGGTACCCTACTCCTTTGAGCCACAGGCACCAGCCATGTAAGCACTATGTTAATAGATCACTTGCACTTGCATTTTTTCCTCATCAGCTGCTTACAGCAGAATCCTTCCTGTGACACTAAGGTAAGCGTGGAAACCTCATGGCACGTTATCCTCAAAATCCCCAGGCTGTTTCTTTCCACCACCCTGCCTCCTGTGTCTGTGAAGTCTGGTACTGTGAACCACAGAACAGGACGCCCCCTTATCCACTTTCTCACACTCTTTCCCAGGCTCTGTGTTGCTTCTCTCCAACCCACTCAACCCCTCACTTCTATTGCTCCTCTCAAACCTCTTCACTGGGTCCTCTGAAAACATCACTCCACAATAAACTGTCCTTTACCCTAAATGCTGAGAATCCTGCTGCATTCTAGCCTCCATTGGAACCTGACTCTTCCCCCAAAGCACTATTTCCCCATCTCTTTCTTTGGGAAGATGATTCAATTTCCCTTCTCTCCACACTGGAATTTGGAAATAAAGTTGGCAATCTCTACATACAGAAGAATGGTTTGAAAAGAACACAGTTGTATCTTTAGGGCTTCTAGTTCTCACTATGGGAGTCTAACTTCTTTGTAGGAGGGTACTAGCAAGTAGCAGTGTAAGTATTCAAGCTGGATGGGGCAGATAAGGATGGTTAGTGTATTCTCTGTATCTTTATAGGTCTCACGTGTTTTTAAAGAAACATCTGTGACCTGCGTCATCTGTGTGGGCTTTTCTATGCCCCTCCCTCCTGTTACCTAAATCATGATCAACAAATCTAAAACTCTGAGCGAAAACGAAAGAACTCCAAAACTAATCAATTCTACTCCACTCAGCACTTCTGTAGGTGGTTTCCTGCCCTGATCACCCAAAACTTCCGGTTCTACCCGAATTCTTGAACTCAGAACATCCTCCTACCCCCATGAAACCTCTTATCCTAATAATTCCTCTCCTTTCACCACACTAACAAGATTTCCCAGCTCTGACTACATCAATTTCCCTTTTTCCCTTAGGCTATTACATATTATAATTACTTCCTGGGTCTCTTGAAAAATGGCTTAACTCTTTGAGCTTCTTTTAATTAAAAAAAAATAAGACTAAACAGATTTATTTTCCTTATTGTCAAGTTGAACTTGAAAAATACAAAGCTGCTAGTTTAGCCTGCATGTAATCCAATTAGTAATATGATTTGTTAATTTGTAAAATCTCTAAGAGGAATGTTTAGAGATGAATGTGATCGTTAGAAGTGATGTTTAGACCTCCTTTCCCAGAGGTAGAAATATTACCAAAATCTGTATTAGTAATGTCGATTTTGCATAGTTGACAGGACACTGTAGTGATTACGGTGAAGGCAGAAGATGAGACAGAAAGGAAGAAGTTTTTCTCTTCACAAAGTGTTCTGTGATACCTCTAGTTTAGGTGAAACTAGAAAGGACCTTTTTCTTTTGAGACAGAGTCTCAGTTTGTCACCCTCAGTAGAGTACTATGGCATCACAGCCTACAGTAACCTCAAACTCTTGGGCTTGAGCAATTCTTTTGCCTCAGCCTCCCAAGTAGTTGGGACTAACAATGCCTAGTTTCTTTTTTCTTTCTTTCTTTCTTTCTTTTTTTTTTTTTTTTTAAGAGAAGAGGTCTCGCTCTAGCTCAGGCTAGTCTCGAACTCCTGAGCTCAGGCAATCCACCTGCCTTGGCCTCCCAGAGTGCTAGGATTATAGGCGTGAGCCACTGGACCTCATTTCTTAAAGATGGTGTCTAGGACTGAATCTGAGTGGCATTAGAGAAGACGTCTCACCTAAGAAGTGTGAAAGAAAGCTGGGAGTGTCCATTTGCCTATTCCGGTTTGTATCTTCATATCTTAGTCTGAACTCTAATCGTACATCCCTCCCTTCTAGCCATTTTGAGACTGTCAGATTCCAAGACCAAGATTGAGGAAAAACCACCCCTCCTTACTCATAATTTGAAAGTAAGCCTTTGAAGGGACATTTAGTAGTTTTTACAGAGAAAAATTTTGAAAATGAAACTTCTGTAAGGAGCTTCACCTGCTAGCCATGTCCTAGTCCCCAGAAGAGAGGGCTGCCATAGAGCACGTCATCTGTTGATGAGAGGGCAGCCCAATAGAGGGCTGCAATAGAGACCCGCTGGAAATCAACAGCCAGAGAAAAGCAAACCTCCCAGGGTAAAGTCTGTGCTCAAAAGAGCAAAATGGTGAGGGTTAAAGTGGCCCTAGAATATATCTCAGAAACTTTATGGACTAGAGGGATTTTGAACATACAAACACAGCCAATGAAAGGTATGTACACTTAGAAAAATAATGTATTAGAGACAGGAGAACGGAGTTAAAGAAAAGCAGAAAAGCAGGATTTTTAGAAAGCCCTATGTTTATAGCCTGTTACTTGGAATGGACTTGGACCCTTGCTTTCTTTTCTATCAGAGGCAGGGTCAGCGCCCTGGAGAGTGAATACCTAACAGGCAATCTCACCTGCAGAGGATTAAGGAGGATGGGTTTTCCCCCCGACCCCCAGGGAGCAACTGGGCTCTTTTGGTAGTCTCTGGGCTGCTGCTATGTAGACTTTTAAGAGAATTAATATTCACTCCTACCATACAAGGAAAAGTTTTGCATGTTTGCTGTCAAAAATCAGTTAGATTCATTCAAACTGCAAAGAGGGTGCTGTTACATAAAAGTTCTGTTGGGGTTGGGGCTCCCAGTTCCCCAAACCCAGTGGACCCAGTTCCATTACTGGGCAGAGCTAGAAAGATCAACCCAGGCAGGGTGGTAATTGAAAGTAAAAAATGAAAACAGAAAATCAAATTGGAGCAGCACAGGCAGAGTAAATAGAAAAAGAAACCTATACAAGTTCAGTGTAAAAAAGAGCAAGTTTGGTGCACTTCCCAAAGAGAGTTGATAGTGAATGCTCTCATGAAGAAGAGGGTGAGAGAGACCAGAAACAAAGGCCTGTGGGGGTATAAATACCCTCTCCCTTTGAAATTGGCTGCAAGTCTTTCATTGGCCTCTCTGCGCCTCCAGGCACTCTTGCCCTTCTTTACTGGTCATCGACAGTCTCTTTCTATTGGTCATTGGTTGCCTAGGTTACCTCAGACCCACATTCTTAAGGGCCCCTGGACTTCATGGTTCAGCAGAGCAGATTTTCCTTTCACTCCCCTCGAAGCCCCTTTCTTTCTTTCTTACTATTATTTTTTTTTGTTTTGCAGTTTTTGTCCGGGGCTGGGTTTGAACCCACCACCTCCGATATATGGGCCGGCACCCTACTCCTTTGAGCCACAGGCACGGCCTTCAGGGTCCCTTTCTTAGGGTCCCTTCTCAAGTTCAAAGCAAAGTTTCCACTTCTAGGCAAACTTCTGGGAATTTGACAACCTCAGGGAAAATCACCTTAACTTCTTACTATAATATGACATATACTTGGTTACTGGCCAGAACAAGGAGGAGCTACCCAGGATCCCGGGACAATGATGAAATAGTCAGACAACTGTGGTTTCTTCTAAGCATTTGGAGGAAACTAAATCAGGAATTGGTTCTTCCTGAGCTCAGGCCAATGGACAGCACATGCTGACAGGCTGCACGCTGAGTGTGGCCATGACCTTCATTCACAAATTTACTTACTCTAAGAACCAACTCATGTTTAGGCCACTCATTGCAAGAGATAGAAAAATATTTGTCTGTTACATATTCTATTTTATGAAACTATAATATTTGTTGGACACTTTATACCAAGCCCCTTGCTAAGCACTTTGAAACATTTCATTTAATCCTCACAGCAAATCTAGGACACCTGTCCACCCCATTTTACAGATTAGGAAACTATGGCTCAGAGGAAGGTATAGTTAGTTAATGGTGGAGCACGCAGGCACACAGAGGATTATTTGCTTCTTCAGGCTATGATCTTGACCAGTATACCTTGCTATATGTTCTTAATTAAAATATGTTTATAAATGTGGGATATGGCACCAGTTTACCATTCTGGACAGAAAGGGTTTCCTACAAGTTTCTAGGAAATGGGGAGACTCAAGTTTTGTTTGTTAGATGCCAGTAACAAAAAACCTAAATTACACTTTAGCACTTCATTTTTCTCTACTGCCAAAACTGCCAAACAGTAAAAGCCTACAGAGAATTAAATTTTAACTTTTTAAATAATGTTTAGGCACTAAAAATGAGATAAACTTACTGACTCTTCCTTGAGACAGTGGAGATTTCTTAGAATTAAAAGATCACTTGATTCTTCTGCTAGAAAACCACTATTACACTCCTTTTGTGTTCTTTTCTACCACAGAAGGGTGGGGATGGGCAAAAGTGCTTCCTTGCGACCGCTAACAGAGCTCTGAAGTCTAAGTAGATAAACAATTATAAGTAAGAATATTTCCTCAGAGATAATAAGTCCCAGAACACTTCAAAACATCTCTCATCTCTTTTTCACTACCTTATCAGAATATTAGGACTTTCCCTCTTTTTTTACTAACTTCTTTTATTTGAAATATATCAGCATGATCCTTCAAGACAATCTTTTACTAAGCATTTGCTTTGCACATATGCACTTTGCCTATTATATGCACGAAATCAATTTAAAAGGCCAGTCCCAATTTATTTCTAACAGAAAAATAAAATGTCAAGTAAAAACCCATTTGATTTATTCACACCCACTTTTAAGTTCCAGGTATAAAAAACTTAGAAATCCTTACCTTATTTATAAATCCATACCTTGTAGTAAAATGCTGAGGAGGCCATCGAATAAACTTTGCACTTTTGTGTGAGAAGGAGGAATGATGAATATAATATGAGTTTCTCAGAGGGGAAAGTCTAAAGTATGTTTGACTATTTATAGCATAGTAAGGAAAACCAAGGTACCATCCAGGACTTTCTCCTCCTTCAAATTAAGCCCCACCCAGAACAGATTTCTAAGGTCAGAAATCAGGAGGTGACAGATAATATAATGGAGCAGCTAGCCATTGACTGACAAGGGTAGAGCACTATGGTTTCCATGCTAGGTGAGTCAGCCTTGGCCATCAGTATAACACAGGTAGCTTTCTAGGGTGGGGCTGTCTGACCGTCGTGTCCCAGCAAACCTGTTTCGTGTCCTGGAGAGTATGTAGCAGGTTGTTGTGGGTGCTGATTTTTTTTCAAGGAAGAACCATACCCTCCAGAAAGTCATAGTTGATCGACATCGACAATTCTCACTGCAGTTCTCCTGCAAGTTTAACACTAAGCTTAACAAGCCCAGCTTCAGAGAAAAGCCTTCTTTGTAAAGACTTCCCTGAACTCCACAGGAAGAGCTTAGCAGTGCCCCACCTCTATGCTATCACATAGCTTAATCTCTCCCCTCCTCTGCCCACTGAATCACATGCCTGCCAGCACACACAGTAGATGCTAGGAGCTGCGCTTTAGTTAGCTTTGTATCCCCGACAACTAGCATTGTGCCAACCACATGCTACTATATAGTAGATGGTCAATATTTGCTTGTGGAATGTATGGGAATGAAAGTTACAAAGGAAGCAAAAAAGTACTTCATTTGGACAATGAACAGGAGTCTTCTGGATTGAAGGATGCCATCCAAGCTTTAGCATAGCACATAAATCCCTTGAGCATATGAACAGAGGGCCCTGACTAGTGTTTGAGACTTTATGCATTACACACCACACTTACTTTAACCTGCTGCCACACCTGCACACTCAGGGGAAAGGGCAAAGTGCCTCTGGGGATTTCCTCCTCCCTTCTTCCCCATTCCTTCCTTGACCCTTTCTTCAACTGAGGAGTCACCTGGAGAGAGCATTCTACTGCCTACTAGAGGCCAAATCAGAAGCCCCTGGCCCCCTTCCAGAGCCTCCAAACTCACCCATGCCAACATTTATCACTATTTAATAAGATTTACTATGAAAATAAGATCCAACTGGGACTTCAGTAAAAGATGCAGGAAATCCCAGCTTTTCCCTTTGAATCTCTAGGGCCACATAGTCTCTAGTACATCATCAGGGCCACTCTAAGGTTAGTTTTGGGAACTATCTAAGATCCTAAAGCATATACATGGGGAGAACAGACTCTCATGGAATCTCAAAATAGAAGAACTGTGTATTTAAGGATATTTGAAGTTTAAAGATGAAATATCATGTACACACAAAGATTTAAATTATGCAGAGACAGGTAAGAATAGAACTAAGGTTTTTAGAAATCTCAATGGCTGAGAAATAAGGGTTCCTGTGGGGTTTACGTCACATTAGAAGTTATCATGAAATTTGTGCCACCATTGAAGATGAGATCTACAGTTTTGTGTTACGTACCTTTCCCTTGCAATGTATTTGTCACTCCCCATCTGGGAAGGGATTCCTGAGCTGGAATGGAAGTGGTGTGAACCACTAGGACTTCATGTTAGGGATGTCTATAGGATCACTGCTTGTAGAGACTTATCTGTTACTACTTTAATATTAGCTTGGGTTCCTCCTCTGCAAACTTCCTCCATAATGTCTTTAAGAGGAGAATTTAAAGTAATGTTGGCATGTAACACTTAATACATTTGCAAGAGTTCTGATGAAATGAAAGTATAACTATCATGTAAGTTGGGGATGGGAAAGTAGCTACTAGCTGAACCCTCAGAGATCAAATAGGGCTGACGTTATAATAATAATAACCCAACTTCAGTCTCTCCTATAGTCAAAACACTGCAGAAGAAAGTGAGTTTGAATTCTAAAGCTGCAAGGCGGACAGACAGGACTGAAATGGAGAAGACCTTACATTGGTCTCAGGGGCAGAGGAGATATAATCGTCTTCATCAATTAGGCTTTTGCTGAATCACTTCAATCAATATTTATTTCTAGCAAGAAGCAGTCTCCTAGTATTTTAGCTGGTGGAACACTTGAGGTGTTAAATTCACATATTTATTTTCCAGGATGCTAAAAGTGGCTCTTGTCATCATTTGTGCATGTCCTCCTTACCTGGTCCATGGTTATTGTGGAAAGAAAATGAGGTAATTAAGGCTAAGGCTTTAAAGTGGAATTAGACTGCGACAGGATTGCACTCACACCTTCTAAAGATCAAGCTGCAGCATGTCCCAATAAACTTGAACAACAACTGAAGTTAGTACCCCCGGCCTTCACCATCTCTCACCTGGGAGTGCCCTAATTAACAGAGTGGGTTTGCGATTTAGGATTTCTGACCAGCCAATGAATTGCCTCCAAAACCAACTTTTTGTGGCAATCCCTTATTTAAAAAACCCTCTCCTGCTTTTGTCCTGAAAAACACTCTTCTGGGGCTGCCCTGACTTGGTATTACTTGAATTGAAATGATTTATTTCTCAAATAAATGCTATTTTCTTCGATGCCTATGTCAATTTATTTTAATTTTTATTATTTTTAGTTGACATAGCAACAGCAGTGCTGGAGCTTCCGCATGCATTCTGTGACCTGCTCTTGGTTCTCCGTTTTCCTGGTTATCTCTGTATGTCTCAGGTCTAAAATAGACCCAATAATTCTAGTTTTGCAGTGAGTTATCCTCTAAATTGCTTCAAAGTGCTTTTACAACTCTCTTAATGATCATTCTGGGAAACAGGGTTTGATCCTCCTACCTCCATCAGGATGAGAAAACAGATGCTAAGAGTGAACAAATGATGCACCCAGTGAATTAGTGTAAAAGCTGGCATCACAAACACCTACCATGCCCCTCTCAGATGTCCCCCACTCACTGTTTTGCCCAGGCCATGTTGAGTCAACCAGCTCTACACAAGTGCCCTCACCAGCACCTCATCTCAGCTCTACTGCATCTTGTTGTTGTCCTAGGGATTCCCTGCCTCCTAGTGAGACTCCTCAACATGGGTGTCCAACCTGCAGCCTGTGGGCTGCATGTTGATTTTGTGAGGACTTTGCTTATCTGTGGTGTCAGATAACATGAAAAATCTGCACGGACCACTTTTTTTGCTAATCAGTTTTCATTAGTGTTTGTATATTTAATGTGTGACCCAAGACAATGCTTATTTTTCCATAGTGTGGCAGAGGAAAGAAAATCTTGGGCCCCCTATAAGGTTTCCTGAAGTGTCTCCAGCAGGACTAAGCACTAATTCCCCATGGGGATAGTTAGGGGAACAGCACACCCTAGGACCAGCTCTCCCTCTTTTCTGTTTCACTCATCTCAGGGCCCACTCTTCTGTTCCCTGAGAGCACTTCCCAAAATAAAATAAGTGCACAAAAGAATTATCTGAGGCATGGTTTCTTAGGGGAGGCTCAGTTAAAACAGGCTGAAAACACATTCTTTTGATTTTCTGGTTAATTCTTGTTAGCCCATTAATCATCAGATCTAAAATTCAATACTCATCTTTTCTTATTTCTAATCATAGATAAACAATGACTATAAAGGCTATAAATTTTAATATCTGAATACCAAGTATTATCTCTTTAGGCTCTGTATGTCTGGCACACAATAGGTGCTTAGTAGTAAGAAACTGTGGTTACCTTTAAGATAGTGATTGTTTAAGAAGTATGCATATATATATATATATATAATATGTAAATATAAGGAGACATGTACAAGTTGTCATTGGACAGATGACTTGAGAGAGCTGGACGTTACCTACTGATATTTCTAGGGTCAGTATGTAAAGATTTCATGTTTGTAAACCTTCCCAGCTGTTTCCTTTCCCCACTATATTTTCTAACCCCAAGTAAGGTTTTTTATTCTTCTGGCTTCGTATTTTAGATATATCGATGGCTTATTTAAACAGCCTCGCCTAGGGGAGAAAACAGAATGATGGCTTTATATATTTGAGGTTTAAAATAGCAATAATATCAATATTTGCCAGTTGTGATTATATATTAATGGAGGTTTGCCCTCCAAGATTTTTATAAAGATGGAACATGGTCATTCATTTTCGTTTCTGGTACAATAAGGCTATGGAGAAAAAAATAAATAAAACCTCTTAGACAAAGTGCCATATTGCCGCTAGCATCCCAGCACAAAATCAGGAAAACACTAACTGCTGAATATCAAACTATTACTGATTTTTTTTTTTGTTTTGGAAAAGGCAAATCAAAATATAAATAATAGTCCAAAAGGGGGAAATCTCATTCAGTTTGTGCAAACTGATTATCAGATCAGTGGCCCACACTGCTTCTAAGAGCCAGTCAGTGCCATTTTATAACAGCTGACAGATACCAGGAACCAGAAAGCCAGGATATAAACATTGCCATGAGTGCTTGTCATTAAAGATTGAGATGCAGTGTGCTAAGTTATAAATATGAAGAAAAGAAACTAAGACACAGTTTCTGGATCTTAGATATGTTAACTGAAGCGTTCAAATTAACACTGTAAAGCAACTGATTGAATTTATCTAATGACTTTCATAAAGAACATCCATACACCCAATGTATGTAGAGTAGCCAAGGAGTCCATTTCATTCCAAAGCATAAATTAAAGATACCTATTTAAATTACTATTCTATAAACTGAACACCATAATTATCCATAATTGATAACTTGATAATTGTAGTTTGTGGAAGCATGTTTCAGTTGAAAAAATTATAAAGTGAAAGATTTTTCCATAATTGCTTTTAATTAGAAAAAATATATGTACACATTATTTGTAAAAATTCCTTTGGAAGCTCTGGTGCAACTTGTCCTTTAATCAGAAAGTGAAATACTTTTGTTTCTGGTAGCTCATCCCTTGACTTCACATTTCACTAGGATGTACATTCTCCTGGGCATATTACCTTGGATTTCCCTAGTCTCTAAAATATTATCAAAATTTGATTGCTATTTACATAGCCATCGTAGTAAAGACAAAATTAGGAAAGTATTCTAATCAATTTGCTTAGAATTCTATGCACTGGCCAGGCAATAATCACTAGCAGTTTATGTTTAAAAAAGAGTCAGGAGTACTTAAGAGAGAGAAAAACAATGACTAAAGAATAGTTGAGATCACAAATGCTCAAAGATATTGGTCACATTTTAATGGTGCAGATGGCCAACAGGATTCAACAGGATCCAACGGGGGAAAAGCGGAAAAATCTCTCTTTTAAGCTCATGATACGGCTAAGGCATCAACCAGTGGCAGACAAGGTGGACTTTATGGGATATGCATTATGAAGTCTTCATTTTGCAGGAAATTACATCCTTGCTCTGGAAACAGGGCAATTATGTGAAATGTTAATGAATACTTTCAGACAAAAGAAATGTCAAAATAGCAAAGTGGGATTGGATTTTATGAGGAGGTTAATTTCTAAAGTCAGCATATAAAGCAAAACATTCACAAAGTCAAAATTACCTCTGAAAATGCCTTATGCAAATCCCTTACCACATAAGAAATAGGAGTATCTTGAGTCTAACAAAGGTTTTATTTTGTTTTGTTTTTTAAGCATGGGAAAAATGCTATTTCTTTGTCAGATTACTACTTTTTCGATTGAAGACACCAAGAGGTGACTTTTGTTTAAGGACTGTGTGGTACCAATGATATTTATTTAAAAGCAGTGTGTACCTAATAAGCACAAAATGGTTGCACTCGAAATTAAGTAGTATGACTTTTGGAAAGTCACAGAACACCGTGTGGCATTTATTACCTTTGAGACTGCTGAGGCCTTTTCGCTTAAAAATGAAAGCAATAGTATTTGAGGTCATTCCTTATTCTAAACTCTGGGTCTATGAGACAGGGTCATTTCTGTGTGGAAGAAAGCAGTCAAGAAGTGATGAACTACAATCAAGAAAATCAGAGACTCCATGGAATGCTACATTTTGATCTATCACTAGTAATACTCTATCTAGTTCAGCACCCACATCAGACTCCTGAGTCTGAATTCATCGCTTGGATTATTGCCTTAGACTCAGAAGTGAAGGTCCTCTGACACGGGACCAAGTCAGCAGTGTGGGTCAGTCTTGATCATCAGCGTTAGCAACAGACACACCTGTATTGGAACCTCAGATAACTTAACATTTTTCTTTTCAATTTTGAAATAACTGCAGATTTGCATGCCTTGGTAAGAAATAATACAAAGAGATCCCCTGTACACTCACTTTCCCTGGAAGGTGCAGCTTGAAAAACTATAGCACAATATTATCACCAGTGTATAAGTGTGCGAGGGCTGCCCCAACAAAATACAACGTGCGGGCAGCTTAAACAACAGAAATTTATCTCCTCGCTGTTCTGGAGGCTGTACGCAGAAGACCGAGGAGTCAGCAGGGTTGGTTTCTCCCGAAGCCTCTCTCCTTGGTTCACAAGTGGCTGTCTTTTCTGTGTGTCTTCACAGAGTCTTCCTCTTGTATCCATCTGTGTCCAGATCACCTCTTCTTATAAGGAAACTAGTCATACTGGATTACAGGTCCCCTCTAACTGAGCTTATTTTACCTTGATTACCTCTCTAAAGACCCTATCTCCAAATAAGACTACTTTCTGAAGTACTGGGAGTTAAGATTGCCACATACGAATGTTGAGGGGACCCAATGTAGCCCGTAACAACTAGGATGTTGATACTGATGCAGTTAAGATACAGAACATTCCCATCACCACGGGGGGCCCTCCTATTGCCTGCCTTTCCCTCACCCCACTTAAACCCCAGCAGTCACTAATCCGTCTTTCATGTTTATGATTTTATCATTTTTATAATGTCTTATAAAATGTATCATAAAGCATATTACCTTTTGGGATTGGCTTTTTTAACTCAACATAATTCTCTGGAGATTTATCTAAGTTGTTGCATGTACAACAGTTCATTCTTTTTTTTTTTTTTTTTCTGTTCAACTATTCACCCATTAAAGGACATCTGGGCTGTCTTCAATTTTTGGCTATTACAAATAAAGCTGCCATAAATATCCACATACAGGATTCTGAGTGAGCATAAGTTTTTCTTTCTATGGGAGAAATGCCCAGGAGTGTAATTTCTGGGATATTTAGTTTTTTAAGAAACTGCCAAACTGTTTCTCAGAATGTCTATACTATTTATATTCCCACCAGCAATGCAAGTGATCTATTAGTAAGATGAGTGATCCAGGTTCCTTAAATTCTCACCTGCATCTGGTGTTGTCACTATTTATTTTAGCCATTTTGATAGTTGCGTAGTGATATCTCACTGTGGCTTTAATTTACATTGCCCTGATGTCCAGTAACATCAAACATCTTTTCATGTGCTTAGTTGCCATCAACACAACCTATTGGGTGAAATGTCTGTCCATGTCAGTCATTCTTTTGCCCATTTTCTACTTAGATTCTCTTTTTAATATTGAGTTTTGAGAGCACTTTATATACTAGATACTGGTCCTTTGTCAGATTGTTTGCAAATATCTTCTCTGTAGCTTATCTTGTCATCCTCTTAACAGATACTTTTTGCAGGGTGAAAGTTTATGAAACTCTGGATCTTATTATTATGTTGCATTTTGGTGGGCTTTTTTTTTTTTTTTGACACAGCTCCAGCAGAGGAAGGTGGGGGGATGCCATTTCCTTATTACAAAGTGGAGGAAGTCCAGGTGTTACACATAACCAGGTTCCCTACTCAGCCTCCTGGAGGTAGGAGTCTAAATTCTCTACTAGTTTTCCTGGGACATTTGGTGGGGTAGAGACATTATTGTGTAAACATTTTCTCTCTTGCTAGGTTTCCCCTTTCCTGGTCTTTTTAGTTCAGAGAAAACTTCTGTTAGGGTCTTTTTGACTGTGCCCACTGGCATTTTGAGGTTGGCAGCCTCTTCAGTTCCAACTCAGTTCCATATTTGAGGGTAAAAGCAAGGGAATGTTCCACGCTATCACTCTTGGGTCCTAGAGTCCCTGTCCCTAGCCTACTGGCCTTGTGTGTTTCAGAGCCTTATATTTGTTTCATACTTAAGGTCCAGGTATTTTTGTTGTACTAAATGGAAAGAAAAGAGACAGGGACTTGCACTTCATCTTAAAAATCCTTCATTGTTGCTTTAGTGATTTTGGTGAGTTACCTGACCTCCTTATACCACAGTTTCCTTATCTGTGAAACAAGAAAACCATGACCTTCACAAGGTGGTGGTGAAGATTGCTTCTCTTTGAAATGGAACTGCGTTACTAAAATTCTTCTGATCTTTCAAGTGTGTATTAAAAAGATGTCTGAATCTTCTAGTTCCAGAAGAAGAAGATTAATATCTGCCAGACCCTCAAAATGTCTCTATACTAATTGTACTAGCACAATTTCTGACTTTCCCTCCTGAGTTGCCAATTTTGCTCTGTATAGGCAAATGTGATTTCCATAGCAAAGCCCTAGCACATGGTAGACATTCAAATCCTACTTGCTCCTATTCTAGCGTTGACTTTACAGTGAGTCTTTAGCTCAGTCATAACAGTAGGGCCATTTCCTTAGTAACAGAATGGGAATGACACTGACACCTCTCTCATAGGAATAAAAGGGCTGCACATGCAAATGCTCTCTATAACATGACTGCAATAATACTCCATCATTATCACAGGTCTTGCCCTGTCTTTTTTCTCGGTTCCCCATTGTTCCACAGTAGAAGGGAGTAGCATTATAGTGAATCCAGCAGAACAGAGGTGGAGAGAGTTGCCTTGGCAGAATCAAGGACTACCTTCTATGGGGGTTACATCCACCCCAAGAGGAAGCTCAGAACCATATTCTCACACAGCCAGGGTTTACTTTACTATTAAAGACAGCAGGTAGGCACATTGCTGGCAGAACCTAGACAGATAGTGTTTTATTTCTCCTATGTTATGGGATTATAGCTATGCATAAGCAAATCTAAACTACAACATTTCAAAAGCATATGATTTATTGGGGGGAAGAACACTAATTTTTGCTTAATCTTAGTTCTCTATAACAGTGGAGTTCACAGTGATATGGTCTTTAAGTTATTGAATAGTTATTAATTATTATATAGTTCAGAGTTTGGGAGTTGGAGACAACTGTAAGTTGTATAGCCATAACCCTGAGGTTTATTGGTTCAGCTTCTGGATTCTAGCAAATTGAAATCTTAAGGCGAAGATTCTCTCAAGCATTTTGAGAAACACCACATATAGGGATCTGATTGCCACGATAGCAGGTTTCCATTAACACAGTAATGATTCTAGTCTGTTTAAAATAGTTAGTTTTCTATAAATATAGTAAATGGTTCTACCTAATTTTCGCATACCTTTTTTTCTTCAATTTTCTAAAAGAAAAGTTGTCCAAATCTCCTTACCTACTTTGGAAGGGAGTGGAAAGATAAAATTCCTTAAGACCAATCTAATTTATTGATTCTCTTCCTCTCTGGGGATATATTTTATTTCTCTATGCTGCAGAAGGCACACTCATGCTCAGACATACAGGCTTGCCATCTCCATGTGAGTCCAAGACACCTTCATATTCTTGTCTCCCACTTATCTGTAGAGGGGAAGTTTGTCCACACTTTAGGTTATATTTCTTCAGCTACCAAGGGATGTGAAGATTGTCTCAGGTCACATCTGGGAACTGTTTACTTTTCTATGTAACATATTTAAAAGATCTCCTTGAGGACAGGAGTCATATTTATTAACCCTAGCACTTATCCTAGCTCATTTCCTGGTAACTAACAAGCATTTATCAAATGACAGGAATTCGAAGGATTTTTTTTATTTTATATTTTAATTTTGAGACAGAGTCTCACTTTGTTACCTTTGATAGAGTGTCATGGCATCACAGCTCACAACAACTTCAAACTCTTAGGATCAAGTGATTCTCTTGCCTCACCCTCCTGAATAGCAGGGACTACAGACATCCACCCCAATGCCCACTGTTCTTTCTTTTATTATTTTTTTGAGATGAGGTCTCGCTGTGGCTTTAGCTCAGGCTGGTTTTGAACTCATGAACTCGGCCTCCCAGAGTGCTAGGGTTATAGGCATGAGCCACCGCACCTGATCAGGATTGTTTTTTTTTTTTTAAAAAACACACAATCAAAAGGAGTTTACTCAAGCTGAGTGCTCTGGAGGGACCAAATCACTCAAGATTGGGGCCTCAGTTTAGCAGCCATTGGTGAGGCAACTGGGTTTAGCAAGAGAAGTAGTGGGGATAGTTTGGGCTAAGGTCTTACAAGGGGAAGTGGAAAATTTTTAGTCCTTCAACAACTTTTACAGAAAGAATAATGCAAATTCAAATGCTGCATTCAAAATGGAGCCTGAAGTTTGACTCTCGGAGAGATGGAAAGACACAGATGAGAGGTGCATAGAAGGAGACGCAGAGGCTCTAGATGCACAGCAATGTATGGGGGAACCAGAAGAGATGAACACTTTATTAACATCAAGATATACTGTTGGCAAAGGTAAAGGGGAAAAAAGCACCTTTGGTGACAAACTGATTCTTCTGTCTTGGACTATGTTAACTTTTTTCTTCCTTCTCACAGAAAATTTTTTTTTTTTTTTTGAGACGGAGCCTCAAGCTATCCCCCTGGGTAGACTGCCATGGCATCACAGCTCATAGCAACCTCCAACTCCTGGGCTCAAGCGAGTCTCCCACCTCAGCCTCCCAAGTAGCTGGGACCACAGGCGCCAGCCACAATGCCTGGCCATTTTTTGGTTGCAGCCATCATTGTTGTTTGGTGGGCCCGGGTTGGGGATTCGAACCCGCCACCTTAGGTGTATGTGGCTGGCGCCTTAGCCGATTGAGCCACAGGCACTGAGCCACACAGAAATATTTTTTAGTAAATTAGATTTTTCTTGAAAAGTGCTATTATTTAACATACCCAGTTGACAGAATATATTATCTTATTTTCCAGTAAAAAAATTTGGAAAAAAAATTGATTCAAGATGGATAAAGAACTTAAATTTAAGCCATGAAATGATAAAAATCCTCAAAGAAAGCATAGGAAAAACACTGGAAGATGTCGGCCTGGGGAAAGACTTCATGAAGAAGACTGCCATAGCAATTGCAACAACAATAAAAATAAACAAATGGGAATTAATTAAACTGAAAAGCTTCTGTACAGCTAAGGAGACAACAACCAAAGCAAACAGACAACCTACACAATGGGAAAGGATATTTGCATAATTTGAATCCAACAAAAGCTTAATAACTAGGATCTATAGAGAACTTAAATTAATCCACATGAAAAAAGCCAACGATCCCATACGTCAATGGGGAAGAGAGATGAACAGGACCTACTCTAAAAAAGACAGATGAACGACTAGCAAACATATGAGAAAAAGCTCATCAGGCCTAATTATTAGAGAAATGCAATAAAACTACCCCAAAAGATCATCTAACCCCAGCAAAAATGGCTCATATCACAAAATCTCAAAACTGTAGATGCTGATGAGGATGTGGAGAGAAAGGAACACTTTCACACTGCTGGTGGGACTGCAAACTAATACAACCTTTTTGGAAGGAAGTATGGAGAAACCTCAAAGAACTCAACCTAGACCTACCTTTGATCCTGCAATCCCATTACTGGGCATCTACCCAGAAGGAAAAAAAAAATCTTTTATTATAAAGACACTTACTTGTACTAGACTATTTATTGCTGTTCAATTTACAATCACCAAGAGGTGTAAACAGCCTAAATGCCCATCAACCCAGGAATGGATTGGCAAGCTGTGGTATATGTATACCATGGAATGCTATTCAGCCATTAAAAAAATGGAGATTTTGTAGTATTTGTATTAACCTGAATGAAGGTGGGACACATTATTCTTAGTGAAGCATCACAGGAATGGAGAAGTATGAATCCTATGTATTCAACTTTGATATGAGGACAATTAATGTCATGGTGTGGGGTGGGGGAAGGGGAGATAGAAGGAGGGAGGGGGTGGAAGAAAGAGAAAAAAAAGAAAAGAAAATAGTGACTAATTCTCACATAAGTTGGATTTAATTTTGACCAAAGTACATTATTTGAACAATAATTTTTAATTCAACTTGCTAATATGTTGTTTAGGATATTGCATCATTTATAAGTGAAAAATATTTGTAATTTTCCTTTATAATAATATATATTTTTCCAATTTTAATATAAGGTATATCCAGATAAAGTAGAATGAATTTAAAGTATTTCTTCTTTTTCTATTGTCTGTAAGACTTAACATGATCTATTTTTTGAAGTTATCTTCCATTTTCATTTATAAATATTAGTTGTTTTTGAGACTTTGGGAAAAAAAAAGAATATTCCTGGAAATAATTCTCCTCACTATTTAGAGGCCTTTGGTGGGGGGAGTTGTTTCTTCTCTTTTACTATTGAAGTTTCCATAATTCCAAGAGCTGGCATTTCAGGTGGTTTCTTTGTTTTCTTGCTAGAATTTTACATTTTCATAATTTTAAATTCAATAGTCTCTGGGATTGAGGCAGAACTTTGCTGTAAATTATGAATTACGTATTGGTCTTTGTGATCATCTGTAGTCGATGTTATGATGTGCTTCCCAGATTCTCACAAATCCCTCAACCCTTCTGAAACTGAAGCACTCCTTCCCTCAGCTACTAGGCCTATTCTGAGTTCTCTGGAAATTGCCCCTGGCTAAAGAGAGTCATCTCATTCAAGATTCATGTTTGTGGGGTGGCAGATGTCCAAAGACTGGTCATTGCTTCCATTCAGACACACACCTATGAGGGACTTTCCCAACTTTAGCGGTTCCTCAAGGGATCAACTGAGACATTTGTTGGGACTTCGATAAAGTTCACTTCTTGCTCTGTCTATCCTGCTTCATCCTTCCACTCTCACTGGTCCTCATCTAGACAGTACTGCCCAGTAAATACACTTCCTGCTTATATATTTCTATCACAGAGTCTGCTTCCCAGGAAACCTATGCTGCATTGTTACCACTGTGTATTATTTAATGTATATAATATTTTTCATGGAAAATATATTTCAATATTCTTGTGCATAGACATAAAAATTTTTAAAAAATTGAGACCCCATGAAGAACATAATGGATGAGGAGTTAAAAGTTATGTTTCCAGGAGTAGGGTAGATTAAACATACTAAACAACCCCTCCCTACAGAATCTAAGAGAATGAATAGAAATATTAAAACATCTTTTAGAAAGTATTGCTATATTGCTACAAAATGAAAATATATGAAAAATTCCTCAACTCATTTAAAAGCAGAAATGCTAGGGTATAAGTAGATACTACCAAATCAGTCTCTTGACCTGTTTCTGCTGAACTTCAAGGATTTTTGATGTTTTTGGTTTTTGTTTTCTGTTTTGTTTTAGCTAATATGAGAAAGAAATTCTACGGCCCTAGTTAGAGAACCTAATAGAAGATCATGCATACAATTCTGACTCTTTCAGAATATAAGAAAAAAAAAATTGCCACTCCTCAGGGGTGGTGCCTATGGCTCTGAGGAGTAGGGCGCTGGCCCCATATGCCAGAGGTGGTGGGTTCAAACCCAGCCAAAAACTGCAAAAAAAAAGGATGAAATCAGGGAAATATACCTTTGCAAACTTTGACTTTGTTGTAGGTGAAGAAAAAAAAATTTTGTTATGTGAACACATAATCATAAGTATTTTTCAGATTTCCTGTCTAAACTTAAGTAACATGTGTGATCTAGGGATTTCATAAAGTAGTCCTCAGAGTTGCTGTCTGAATTCAAGTAAGCTGTGTGATGCAAAGAAATCTCAAGCACAGAATTTAATTTGAGGTTGTCCTAGATTAGTTGTACCCCTCGGCTACTGAGAAAAGAAAATATCAATCCTCTCTGAAGATCATAGCAGATCCTGTGGAATTCTCACAGATAAATCTCTATAAAAATTTGGCATCTCCACATTCATATCAAAATACAAATCACCAAATAGTAATGAAAACATACTATGAGAAGGAACCGGAGAAGCAGACACACACAAAGATTTCAGATATCAGAATTATCAATCAGAACAAAAAGCACGTATTTTTAAAGAAATCAGACCATTGAAAACACACTGGGGCATAAGGGATTTTAATGAACAAGAACCCAGAGATTTAAAATGTAATCAAATAAAATATATAGAAAAGAACAACACATGACATAAAATGCAAAATTCAGAGTATGAGTTAAACTAATTTTATTTCTGTTCTGTCTGAAATGAAAGTTTAGCTTGAAGAAACCTCCAAAAACACCCAGGGGGATTGATACATGAATATAAAAGAGAAGCAGGAGATATGAGTTTAGAATTAAAAGTCTAACATCAGTCTAACTGGAGTACCAAAAGGACTTGAGAGCCTAAGGAAGAGATAGTGGCTGATAATTATTTACAAATATTAAAAAGCAAAGACTCCTAAGGAGTCCAAGGCATTAAAAATAAAATCACCTATTAACACATCCTATTGAGAGAAGATAGATTGTACACATAGTCAGAAATAAATAAAAGATAATCTCTAAAATAAATTAGGATGGTGACCAAATCCCACAGAGAAGTATGGAAGACAGAAGACAGTTAATGATGTATTCAACGCAGAGAGAAAAGATAACTGAGCAATCTATACCCAGAGATGTTCTCAAGAAAAATGGCCTTAAAAACTGTTTTTACAACAGGAAGAATTTCACTATGTAAATTCTAATGAATGTTATTCAAACAAATGGGAAATGATTCCAGATGAAGGGGCTGAAATGTAAAAGGTAATGTCCACCCAAGCCTATAGCCAAAACCTCACTTGTGACAGCTTCCTAGAAGGCATTGCCTAACACTGGTACCTGGACGATCCAAGACATGTAGTGAGATGGTAAGAAGGACCCACTCTAAGTGGTATGTGGGGCAAGGCTGCTCCCTGGTGCAAGGTGGACGCCCAGCTGCTAAAAATTTCACTGGCTAGGACATGAACAATATCCTGATGGAGGGATACCCTTGCCAGTGGGACAACTCAGACATTTAAAAGATGACAAGAGTAATGGTGTGCACAAGGAAAGTAGAACTGTCTGGTTATTGCTAAGTTGCACTGCTGAACTAACTAGAGAAGGGAAATAAGGCAATATAGGGTAGTGAGAAAGTTGAAATTGAGTGTGAGAACTAGAGGGCCTATTCAGTAGCTTGTAAAGTGGCCCTTAGGTTCTTCAGAGGAGGCAAATAGGCACAATTGAGGAACAAACTCTGTATTTCTTAGTTAATTCTGGGAAGGTTCTATTGAAACCTCAGCCAACACAGTTTCTGTTGTGCCAAGTGCAAGGGCCTGTTTGGGGAGACACGGTAGAACGATGTCTGTATGGGTGTCCTTGAAGACTGTTGTTCTGTGGACACCCTGAAACAGAGTCTCTGATGGTGGCCCAGCCCTCCTTGTTAAGGGCTAATTTTGACCTCATGCAAGAAGACACTTTAAAAGGCTCTGCATAAGACATCAGGGACCTACCTCAGAAAATGCCCCAATTTTGTCTCCTGGAGAGTAGGCTAATAACTAGGGTCAAATCACAGCATAAAGTGTATGCCAGACTTTTACAGGAGGGTAAGATTAAGTCCCAAAGGCACTCCAAGAATTTGCTAGTTTGTACCAGCAGAGACAAAGTATCCTTGTACTAGATTTTGAAGGGATTTTGATCAAGGATGCTAGACTGGATGAATGGGAGTTTATTGACTTGGCAGCACTTAATAGGATACATCAAGGACCCTTGCGTTGGAGTGAACATGCTGAAAGGATGGTGCTTAGAAATCTGGGAAGTGCTGGTCCATGCTGTGCAAAATAAAAGTGCCTGAGTTGTTGAGACAGTGGAGAAAATAATTAAAAGATGCAGCGAGTGGGATTGCTGGATAGACACATTATATGAGGCAGAATATCCACCACAGGATTGTGTTCCACAGGAAGGTCTAGAAAATGCACCATTGAACGTGGCAATTAGGAATGTCCCAGAGAAGATGTACTGAAATTTTTAATACTAAAAAGGTCAGTGATTGCTTTCCTCTTCAGACCAGGGCTAAGAGAAGGAAAAGTGGTCTCAGAGTTTGGCTCTTCATAGCTAGGGGGTCAATGGAAGGTAAGAGGGACCATGTGGTGGTGCTTAAATGCCAGAAAACAGGAGGCCAAAATTACCTAAGATTAGCAAGGGGACTTAGCCTACTGAGAGGTGGCATGTCTCTAGAGACAGAATAGACTAACAGTTAATGAGGGTGCTGCTTTTTAAAAATTTTTTTTATTATTATTTGGGATTCATGGAGGGTACAAAGAATTAGGTTGCACTGATTGCAATTGTTAGATTAAGTCCCTCTTATAAATGTGTCCTGCCCTCAAGAGGTGTGCCATACACTGTGATCCCCCATCCCCCTCCCTCTCCCTACTTGTTCATTCTCCTATCCCCCATCCCATGTATTAGCTCATCTACTACCTTCATATTAGAGTAAAATACATTGGATTCTTGCTTCCCCATTCTTGTGATGCTTTACTAAGAAGAATGTGTTCTACCTCCATCCAGGTTAATACAAAAGATGTAAAGTCGCCATCTTTTTAGTGGCTAAATAGTATTCCATGGTATACATATACTGCAGTATACAGGTTAATCCATTCCCAGGTTGGTGGGCATTTAGGCTGTCTCCACATTTTGGCAATTGTAAATTGAACTGCAATAAACAATCTAGTGCAAAGGTCCTTATGATAAAAGCACTTTTTTCTTTTGGGTAGATGCCTAGTCATGGGATTGCAGGATCAAATGGGAGGTCTAATTTGAGTTCTTTGAGGATTCTCCATATTTCCTTCCAAAAAGGTTGTATTAGTCTGAGTTCCCACCAGCAGGATAAAAGTATTCCCTTCCCTCCACATCCATGCCAGTATCTGCAGCTTTGAGACTTTGTGATGTGGGCCATTCTTACTGATTTTTGGTGATATCTCAAGGTAGTTTTGATTTGCATTTTTCTGATGATTAGGGATAATGAGCACTTTTTCATGTTTGTTAGCCATTTGCCTGTCTTCTTTAGAGATGGTTCTAGTCATCTCTATTTTCCAGTGATCTATGGGATTGTTGGGTCTTTTTTGTTGATTGATTTGAGTTCTCTGTAGATCCTACTGATCAAGCTAATGTCCAAATTAGTAATATGCAAATATCTTTTCCCATTCTGAAGGTTCTCTGTTTGCTTTGATTGTTTACTTAGCTATACAGAAGCTCTTCAATTTAATTAAGTCCCATTTGTTTATTGTTGTTGCAATTGCCATGAAAATCTTCATAAAATCTTTTTCTAGGCTGATATCTTCAAGTGTTTTCCCCACACTTTCTTCCGGGATTTCTGTGGTCTCGTGTCTTAAATTTATATCTTTTCTCCATCTTGAATCAATTTTTGTAAGTGCTGAGAGGTACAGGTCCAGTTTCAGTCTTTCACATATGGTTATCCAGCTCTCCCAGCAAAATTTATTGAATAGGGATTCTTTTCCACAGTGCATGTTCTTGTTTGCTTTATCAAAGATCAAGTGGCTGTAAGAGGTTAGTTTCATCTCATGGTTTTCTATTCAGTTCCAAATGTCGATGTCTCTATTTTTGTACCAATACCATGCTGTTTTGATCACTATGGCCTTGTAGTATAGCAGAAAGTCTGGTAGGGTGATACCCCCAGCTTTGTTTTTATTACTAAGAATTGCCTTGGTTACTCAGGGTTTCTTCTGGTTTCATACAAAATGAGGAATAATTTTTCCAATTCTTGAAAGTATGATGATGGTGTTTTAATGGTGATTGCATTGAATCTGTAGAATGCTTTGGGTAGTATAGACATTTTAACAATGTTGAATCTTCCTAGTCATGAACATGGTATGTTCTTCCATTTCTTAATATCTTCTGCTATTTATTTTCTTAGGGTTTTGTAATTTTATTAGTAGAGGTCCTTTACCTCTTTTGTTATGTATATTCCTAGGTATTTCATTTTTATTTTGAATCTACTATGAAAGGAATTGTGTCCTTGATTATCTTCTCATCTTGGCTGTTATTGGCATATACAAAGGCCAGCACTGATTTGATATCCTGAGACATTGCTGTACTTTTGATCACTTTGCAGAGTCTTCAGTTTGAGACTTTGGGGTTCTCTAAGTATAAGATCATATTGATGTTAAAGAGCAAGAGTTTGACCTCATCTGCCCTCATTCAGATGCCCTTTATTTCCTTTTCTTGCCTGATTGTATTGGCTAGAACTTTCAACACCATGTTGAACAGTAGTGGTTACAGAGGACAAACTTGTGTGGTTCCAGTTGTATGTGGAAAAGCTTTCAGTTTTACTCCATTCAGTATAATATTAGCTGTGGGTTTATTGTAGATGGCTTCAATCATATTCAGAAATGTACCACCTATGCCTGAATTCATACGTGTTCTAATTAGAAAAGGTTGCTGAATTTTATTGTATGTTCTTTCTGCATCTATTGAGAGGATAATATGGTCTTTGTTTTTGCTTCTGTTGATATGGTAAGTTATGTTTATGTTAAACCAGTCTTGCATTCCTGGGATGAAATCCACTTAATTGTGGTGTATGATTTTTTTAATGTGTAGCTGTAATCTATTAGCTAGGATTTTATTGAGAATTTTTGCATCCATATTCATTAGTGAAATTGGTCTGAAATTCACCTTTTTCATTGGGTCTTTTCCTGGTTTTTGTATCAGGGTGATGTTTGCTTCATAGAACATGCTAGTGAAGATTCCCTCCTCAATTTTATGGAATAATTTCTGTAGTATGGATATAAGCTGTTCTTTGAAGGTTTAATAGCATTCTGGTGTGAAGCCATCCAGACCAGGGCACTTATTTGTTGAGAGACTTTTTATTGTTTCTTTGATCTCCTATCTTTAAATTGGTCTGTTCAAGAAATCTATTACTTCTTGATTAAGTCTAGGGAGAGAGTGTGATCCCGGGTATTGATCCATTTCCCCCACATTGTCAAATTTCTCAGCATAGAGTTTCTTGTACTACTCAGAGATGATCTCTTATATCTCTGTGGCATGTGTTGTTATTCCCTTTACCATTTCTGATTGAGGTTATTAGAGATTTTACTTTTCTGTTTCTAGTTAATCTGGCCAAAGGTTTACAGATTTCATTTATTTTTTTGAAAAACCAATTTTTTGTTTTCTTAATTTTCTGAATGATTCTTTTTGTTTTCAATTTAATTAATCTCTGATTTAATTTTCTTTTACTGGGTTTGGGATTAGATTGTTCTTCTTTTTCCAAAGGTGGCTCATGAGTTTGTTGATGTTCTCTCTTTCTGTTTTTCAAATATAGGCATCTAATATGATAAATTTCCCTCTTAAGACTGCTTTTGCTGTATCCCATGGGTTTGGGTAACTTATATCTTCATTGTTGTTATGTTTGAGGAATGTAATGATTTCTTCTTTATCTCTTCCTAAACCCAACTACCATTCAGCATAAGGTTGCTTAGTTTCCAAGTCTTTTCTAGGAATGAACATTTTTGTTGGAGTTGAGTTCTACATTTATTGCCTTGTAGTGCGAAAAGATACATGGTATAATTTCCATTCTTTTAGTTTTGCTGAGGTTTGATTTGTATCCTAGGATGTGTTCAATTTTGCAGTATGTACCATGAGCTGATGAGAAAAATGTATATTCCTTGGTTTTGGGATGGTGTGTTTTGTATATGTCTACTAATCCCATTTGTTCTAGGGTCACATTTAAGTCCCTTGCATCTTTGTTTAGTTTCTGTTTAGAGGATCTGTCCAGTTCTGTCTTGGGAGCATTATAGTCCCTGACTATTATAGTGTTATAGAATATCATATTGCTCAGATCCATCAAGGTCTGTTTCATAAATCTGAAAGTATTTAACTTGGGCGAATAAAGGTTTAAAATTGAAATGTCTTCTTGTTTTACTGTTCCTTTGACCAATATAAAGTATCTATCTTTGTCTTTCTTAACTTCAGTTGCTTTAAATTTGTTTGTTTCTGAAAATAAGATTACAAACCCTCCTTTCTTCTGATTTCTATTTGCTTGAAATACTGTCTTCTATCCCTTAACCTGAGTCTTGATTTGTTTTTCAAGGCTTGGTTTGTATCCTGGAGATAGCATGTGGATAGCTTATGCTTTTTTAAATCCAATCAGCCAGCCTGTGCCTCTTCAGTGGTGAATTCAGTCCATTCATTGGACATTTATTGAGAGAATTGTTAAATGTGGTGGAGTTCTATTCATCTGATTTTGTGGGAGTCTATGCTGTAGTTTTATCATTTGCACTATTGTGGAAGATAAGTTTTGAGCTTTACCTTCTGGGTATTTACTTTGCTTGTGATTGAGCCATTGTGGTGGTCAGTGTTGAGAAAGGTCAAAGTATTATTTCCTATAGTGCTGGTCTTCTTGTAGTGAATTTCCTCAGTGCTTGTATATCCACAAAAGATGATTTCTCCATCAACTTTGAAGCATAGTTTAGCAGGATACAGAATTCTGGGCTGAAAATTGTTTTATTTTAAAATGGTGGATGACCATGCTCTTTTGGCTTAGAAGGTTTTAGTTGAAAAGTCTGCTGTCAGCCTAATGCAGTGGTTCTCAACCTTCCTAATGCCACTGCCTTTTAATACAGTTCCTGTGGGTTGCTACCCACCAATTAAGAACCACTGGTCTAATGGCTCTGCCTCTGTAGGTCAGTTGGTGCTTAATCCTGCCTGCTTGAAGAATTTTTTCTTGACTTTGGACAGGTTCATTATGATGTGTCTTAGGGAGGCTCTGTTTAAGTTGGGATGACCCAGAGTTCAATATCCATCTGAAAGGAGTATGTCAGAGCCTTTAGTAAAACTTGGGAAGTTTTCATTTTGATAATCTCTAGTAGGGTTTCTCATTCCTTTTGGACAATCTTCTTCCCCTTCAGGAATCCCTATCATTCATATTTTTGAATGCTTCATGGAGTCTTGTAGTTCTCTAAGCACCTGTTCTTCTTTCTCTCTTTTCTTTTCTGCCTTTTTACGTGGGTTACCTTGAAAACTTTATCCTCTAGCTCTGAGGTGCTTTCTTCTCCATGGTCTAACCTATTTTTGATACTTTCTACTGCATCTTTGCATGCCCTGATTGTCTCTTTCATTTCCTTAAGCTCCACCATGTCCTTTTTATATTCTACATATCTTATGCCTAACTTTTGGTTCTATCTTTCCACTTTCTTACCCATTCTTTTTATTGTCTTTATCATCCATATTTTAAATTCTCTTTAAAGTCCATTAATTCTTTATAGATGGAGTCTTCTGCAATAGCTGCCTCAGGGTCCCTTGGGGGAGTTACTCTGTTTTGGTTCTTCATGTTGCTTGAATTTTTCTATTCATTCCTCCTCATGTGTTCTTTCTTCATGCTCACCTCCTTGTCCTTTTTCCTTTTTACTGCATTCTTTCTTTCAAACTGAAGTCTTTGTTCTTGATGACCATATGTTGCAATATGTCACCAGGATACCAGGTAGCTTTACAGGTTTTTTTTTTAGGAGACAGAAAGCATAACCAGCAACCTCTATGGTCCTTATTCCAAACTTAGTTGCCTTCAGTGTTTGCCAGATTGTTTTCTCAGCATTCAGACCTTGCTATGTTGGGATCTTAAAGCTCACAAGAATCCTTCAGGGATGTGTCTCACCATGCCCCCCGACTCCAGTTCCCATGGGATGCAGGAGTCCCTCAACTTGTCCCAAGAGTGAAGTTCTGATCTAGGCAGGCAGAATTAAGATGACTGTGCTTTAGGCCCCTGATAAGACTTTCTCATGACCTTCCCACAATGGCAACCACCCGGCTGCTTAGACCTTCTCAGTTTGGCTGCCTCAAACCACCAAACCTATGGCAAATGCACTCCAATCAGCATTCAAATGTAATTGCTATATATGTTTGAGTCTTCCCACTGTTCCAAGCTTTCCACTCAATGTGCAGCTTCCTCCAACAACTGAAAACTCCGAAAAGGCTTTCTCCCATCCTGGAGTTTCACAGGGGGCTAGATAGTCCTATCCAGTTGCAATCACTTGCCTAATTCATGGGATTTTCACCACTCAAGATCATATGCTATATCCTTCTCACCACCTCCTCACTGTGCTATGACTCTGTGTAAGGTCCCCACACCAAGTGTGGCTTGGTTCTCTCTTTTTCTCTAGTCATTCTAAGAGAGCTCGGATAAATGTTCCTTCTGGTCCACCACCTTGCTTCACTCCTCAACTATTGTATTTTTTAAAGAAAATATTAAAAAAAAATTCTTGAGTTTTGTGAATGAAAATAAAATCTTTAGCCTCTCCCCAGCTTCTAACTGACTAGACCACCTTTTGGCCAACAGGATACCCTAAAACTAAATTCCTAGCCATGAGAAAGTTCAGACATGCCTCATCAAGTCCTTTCCCTTCTTGGAGCTAGCCTTCCTAGCTTATTAACAGGACTAAGGCTTTGGAAGATATACTTGCAAGGCTTGGTTTGTCTCTGGTTAATAGACCCTTATCTTAACTAAGTTTGTCTCTGGTTAACAGACCCTTATCTTAACTCAAGCACTCCTTTTCAATGACTCCTGGCCTTTTAGACATAACCTAACTGTGTTAGCCAATTGTCAACTAAGAAATCTTAAATCCCACCCATAACCTGTAAGCTGCCCCTGCACTACCCAGCCCCCACCCATTTGAGGTGTCCTGCCTTTTAGAGCCAAAAGAATGTGTGCCTTCCACTTACTGATTTATAACATTACCTGTAATTCCTGTCTTCCTGAAATGTATAAAGTCAAACTGTGACCCCACCACAATGAATCCACTTGCTCAAGACTTCTTACGTGGTTGTGGCTCTAGGCCATGGTCCTCAAATTTGGCTGAGAATAAAACTCTTTAAATTATTTTAAAGAATATGGCTTATTTTCTGTTGACAGAAGTAAACTATCTATAAGCAGAGAAAATAGCAGGAAATCTAGGTCAGAAACTAATTTAATATGTTTTGTTCTTGTTTTCATCCAAAAAGCTAAGTCAGAATGAGAAAACCAAGAAGAAAAAGGAGCTGATATATAAGCATGTACCATGGACCAATGACTTTTTTGATGATTCCAAATCCAATCTAAACTATCCTCCATTAATCCTCACTTAATGGTAAAGGAAACTAGCACCAAGAAATTATGTAAAGTTTCTTGCCTCTATTGCAAAGCAGAACTTGCCAAAAAGAGGAAAAAGAAAATTGAATGTTGGGAATGGAACATATTGGAAATTACTCATGCTGTTGAGTGGGCAAGTAAGCCCACTGAGTGAGAGACATCAATGTATTTGAGAGTGAAGTGATAGGCCCAGGCACTCTGTACCTCCAAACCTGATCTTCTGTCTTTTGTCCAAGTTGTAAGAACAATACAACTGTTATACTGTTCTTAGAGATAGGGACAAAATGTAGCTCCCAGAGTCTTTGATTCATTAAATAATGGGATCTAAATTTGTATGAAAATCAAACTTTTCAATGTGAACAATGGAGGAAGTTCCCTTTAGCTCAGATTAAAGACTCAAAGAAAGTGAAATAAATTACATTCCAGGAGATTATGGGGAAAAAACCTTTAAGTATTTGTTTTATGTGCCACCAGTGGCAAGGTCTACTCTAAATCAGTGAGTATTGCATTTTAATTTTGGAGTCTCAAATGCAGAGTGCTGGGGCACGCTCCTGTGAAGGTCAATTTTTAAACCTCCAGGAATTTTGGCATGTGTTAGTTAAAATCTTAATAGTTTAAAATCAACCATGATTTACATCACAGAAATAAACAAACCCTACAAATTAAGCCTCTCTTCATCGCACCTTGAACCATTTGTTAAACATTTATTAGCATGGTAATATTTACAAGTTATAAAGGTGGTCATACTGTGGTCATTGACATTTATTTATGTTCAAGGGATCCTAGATTTCTCAGGGTTTCTTTCTATGGTTTAAAATCTTTGGCCATACTGGAGAAGTTATTTTTTTTCTTTCTTTCAGTTGGGATGAGGAAAGTAACAAAGTTACTTATTTGGGGGCGATCTCTAGTGCAGATGGTAGTGTTAATCAGTTTGTGGCTCATTATCATTAAGGCTTTTATTATTTCCATTTATCTTCATTCTTGCCTGCCGTTGCCCTCTGGTGTCATTGGCAAACATTCTAATTGGTTTAACATCTATCCTTTTGTATATACCAGGGGTATGTTCTTGTAAAAAGTGTACCATTCTATATACATCTGTGAACTGACAAAAATAGTTTTTCTCATTTTGTTTCATTTTATTTCACATTTTTTACACCCAGAACTAGTTTTAAGGATTCTTCATTTTCTTTGTAGTGACCGATTTCCCTCTGGAAAGACTGCACTCCTGGACTTTCCTATCAGTCATTCTTGAGGATTCTCATGCCATCCACATTCTTGCCAACACTCAACAATTATCTAGCTTTCTATTTCTAGGCTAAGAGATATAAAGTGAGATCTTTTCTTGATTTAAATTTCTCTGATTACTAATGAGTCTGAGCATCTTATCATATTCTGCTAGCCTTTTGGGTTTTCTTTTCCATAAATAGCCTGTGGATATATACTTTGCACAATTTTTTTTTCCTGTGAAGTTCCTATCTCTTTATTATACTTTTAAATATTAATATCTCATCAATTTCATATCCCATAAGTATCCTGGAAAAAATTCAAGTACCTTTAATATCCAATCTCTGAAATTAGAAGCCCATAATTTTACATTTTTCGGTGAGAGTGTAATAAGAAGGAAACTCTTCCCATCACCTTGCCCTTTGCCCTCCTGCACTGATTCTTTTATCAGTCTGCATTAGGCCAGATGGGAGTCACAGGCAAAGCTTTACTGGGACTCATGTTGGAAGATAAGGGAGATAGCACAAAGGAAAAAGTCCTCAGGTTGGCTCCCTGACGGGAGTCCAGGGAGAGTTTTAAAGAGGCTTGGGTGGGAAGGGGGTAACATGTGAGCATGTAGAGATGGAGATTTTCTTGCACATGTGTAGTTAGTTCTATTACAGGCTGCTTCTTTCGTGGCATGTCTCATTAGCATGTTAAATCTCCAGCCCTGGGTGTGATTTTTAGTATTCAAATGAGAGTATAATCAGGGTAAAGTTAGTATGGGTGTCTTTTCTCACTTGAGGCAGTTGGATCCACATAGTTCTGGTTCTTTTATAGCCTTATCAGACTGTTTGAGTATCTTGCTTCAGTGACCCTGAAAAACATCACTCCTAAGGTTATGTTGCCCCTTGTTGCCTCCCTTGGTCAGAAGTGAGGCCTGAGTCTTGTCCCTAAACTGCCTCAAGTAAAGACTGATACAGTTTTGACTCACATTATGTTGCAGTACCAAACATCTCCTAAATCTGTGTGGTTTAAAATGCTGCAAGCCTGGGTGAGAAATGAATGTGTTAACTGTGGATCAACAGAGAGGTTCTGCTTGTCACGACACCAGGGACTGATGTATCAGCCATACTGTTAAGCATTGCTGATTGCAAGAACAAAGAGAAAAGAGAGAATTCTGGAGGGTCTAGCACCAGCAATTAAACGGTCAGGCTGTGACACATATTGCCCATAACTCACTGGCCAGGAGTGGTCACGAGGCCTTATGCATTTCCAAAAGAGCCAGGAAGTATCATCCAGCCATTTTCTAAGAAAGCAGAGACATACAGTCAATGAAAAGCACTACTATCTGCTCTTCTGCCCACCAAATAGGTCACTATGTTTTTTTCCCTACAGGTAAAACATATTCAACCTTTCTTGAGAGATACAACTCGAAAGCCACTTCCAGCCAGCATCTACAATTCAAATCCCAGGATTTCTGAATGATAAATACAATTTTTTGCATCAGGTTCAGGTGTGATTCTTCATTATCTGAAAACCTATAAACTAAGGTGACAGGTTATTAGTTTCTCACACACCAATATACATCAGTGGAATAAGGAAAAAATAACTACAATAAATAATCTTGTTCAGATGGGAAAGAATCAGACACTTGAGGTCAATGGGATGTAGCAACATTGTCCAGGGAACATGTTGTGAGGGACTTTTTATACTGAGGTTGGGGGATGGGTTTAATCCTATTGCTGGGGAGGGGGGAAACTGCTTCACTCTTATTTCCCAGTGTTTTCTTTTCTTTTTATTTTTTTCCCCCTTCTTTTCTTTCTAGGCCATATCCTAGGCTATATACCTGAGCAAAAAAAGAGACCAGATCCTCTTTAGCAGTTGAGGAGCTTTCGCAGTCTGTGCCTTAGGACTCAGGTATCATTTTAAGTTTCAAATAGTTGTAAAATTTCTGCTTAATTTTGTGGTTCTTTGAACTACAGCTACAAATGTAATTGGGTTTTCATTGGTTTTATTCTAAGCAACAACATGTGCTAGTAGACACATATGTAATTATTTTCAAATTTGAGCTACTTTTAATGAAGTTCCCACCTTAAGCTGACAAGGTTTTGATGGGAGAACCATAACCTTTGTCTCCTTTTAATGAGCCCCAGTGTCTTCTTTTCTTTTCTTTTTCTTTTTGTTTTTTTTTTTTTTTTTGAGACAGAGCCTCAAGCTGTCCTCCTGGGTAAAGTGCCATGGCTTCACGGCTCACAGCAACCTCCAACTCCTGGGCTCAAGCGAGTCTCCTGCCTCCACCTCCCAAGTAGCTGGGACCACAGGCGCCTGCCACAGTGCCCAGCTATTTTTTGTTGTTCTTGTTGTTGCAGCCATTATTGTTGTTTGCGGGCCTGGGCTGGATTCGAACCCGCCACCTTAGGTGTATGTAGCTGGTGCCTTAGCCGCTTGAGCCACAGGCGCTGAGCTGGCCCCAGTGTCTTCTTGAAAGGATATAGTGACTTCTATAACTTTACCTGGATCTGGTCATGCCTTTGATTTGGTTCTTGATGTAAAATGAAACTCTAATAGGGCTTTGTTGCTCAAAATCTTTTTCATTTTTATATTTTAATAGCTGAGGATGAGAAGTAGTGTCTCCACCAATCTGCTAGTCCCAGACTTTCTGGGCTTCCTCTTTTCCCTTTTGTTCTTGCTTGCAAACCAGCTATCTCTTTCCTGTGTTGTTGATTTTTTATTTGTTACAAAATAGAACAAATGGTAACTAATGGATTTCTTATTTGTTACAAAATAGAACAAATGGTAACATCCTCTACTCCAACCTTTTCCTTCACAAATGCAAGTGTAGCAAACATATACATCATTTATCTTCCCAGATGTTATAAGTGACAATTTTACCAAATGTTTCACAACTCTATAACATGCAGGGGTGTCCAAACTTTTTTTTTTCTCTGCTGCACATTGGACAAAGAATAATTGTCTTGGTCCACACATTAAATACACAAATACACTAACACACTAATGAAAGCTGACTAGTGGAGATGGGGGAGGAAAGGTCTGTGCATACTTTTTGTGACACTACAGATGAGCAAAAAAAGTCTTTACAAAATCAGATTGTGGCCCATAGACTGCAAGTTGGACAACCCTAATAGATTGTTATTCTTCCAGCCTCCAAAATTTGTTTTTCTGGCCATATAACTCCTGGGCCAATATGAAAAAGAGAGAGAGAGAGAGAGAGAGATTTTAGTTATGGTAACACCCCAGTTCTAAGTACTTATTTGTAGCATGATCCAGGTGTTCTTCTCTCCAGGATAGGTGATTAATGTAGAAGGTAATTGTGAGGTCCTGCTGCTGTTTATTCAACTATCTCTCCCTGTGCTACTGGGTTAGAAGAAGACAACTAATTGGTTTAGTTTCTCTGAAGGCCTAATATTTCTAAGTCAGTTACCCAAATAAAACATATTAAAACACTGAATAAATATCAGAACCTAAACCATTAGTAAACTAATACTGTGAATATCTTTTCTCCCCTCACTACAATTGTAGAATCCTGAGGAATTTCCCCACTTGATTTGCCTTCTAGTAGATCCTTCCATGCTGATATAAAGAACAAATGAGAAACTTGGTAATACTTTTGTCAAAATATGCTTGTGTAATCAGAAACTTCCTGGAAATTACATTGAGGCAATTTAGGGTCCAGCTTCATGGATTTGTCGTTTCATGGATCCTTGAGTAATTCTAGACATTAGTGTATTTGAGTAGTTTGGGGAATAAGAGAAATGAAGGATACTCTTCTACCCAGGGGGTTGGGGTGGGCAATGGACTCTCCTAAGACTTGAGAGGGCTGGAGTCAGCTTCATGTTGAGAGTTTAAGTGATAGGACTTACACAAACATAACAATGGCAGGGAAAAAGAAGTCTGAATAGGCTAGAGAGGGCCAAAACAATCCCCAATTAATCACAGCAAAGAGCCTGGCATGGAGAAGATGCAAGCTCCCTCTGAACCAGGTGGTTAACACTTGATCATTGGGTATGAGAACAACAACCCAACAGATTGGTGAGTGGAGAGACGTGACGGCATCAAGGAGGGGAATGATATGTAGAGCAGAATCTGGCATTTCCTGTAAAGGAACAGTGTGTAAAATGCTTTAAGCTTCAAAGGACCTCAGATACCATGAAGCCACAAGGAAGATGGGGGGCATCTGCATTAGAAACTCTGCTGTATAAGGAATCCTTATCGGCCAGTATCTATATCTATGCTACAAGAACAAATCCCTAGACACCAGCAGCTATCCTGAGATACCCAGAAAAGATTCAATGTTCCCTTTCTCCATCATTTCTTAGCAACCGAGAGAAAAGATGAGAAAGAAGCCTGAAAAAGGATTTTTAAACAGGAATGAAATTAAATGGTTTTGAACTCAGCTGAAAATAATTATTGCTTTGGACTACTTTTACTGCTGCTGAGCAGGAGGGACAACCCAGAGCTAAGATGAAATTGGTTATAAAGAAAGAGTTTCCATTAGGTTCTTTCCAATTGGACTTTCAAATCCATACCTGGTTTATGACAACATTTGAACAATGACTAGTGAACATTAGGGACAATAAACATGACTCTCTCTGCCACTGTCACTCTGAGTGGCAAGTTTGCACACTACCTATTCAATATCCAAACCTCTGGTAAGAGACTAAGTTATATCAGAATCCCACTTATTTTAATCACTTTGCATAAGAAAGGTAAAATGTATCTTTAAAATAGTTTATTTCTTTGGGTTACTTTCCTAGACATTGAAAATTGGGTACTTTCCAAACCAATCCTGACAACCCCAAATGCATGAGAATATATTAGTACAAAGTATATTTCATTAGGAAAAAAACTTAACACTACCTAGGCTATAAGGAAAAAATCAGGAAAATGAATTGTGATTATTGTAAATATTCGGGTGTTTAAAATATATCAAAATTTACAAAAATAAATGTGAAAGTAATTCCTACATTTGCTGTCTGTAATTCTTGATATAAGGATCTGTAGAATAAAGATGTCATCACATCTTGAGCTAATACCTACAAAGAGGTATTTGACTTTTTAATTTTTAAAAATTTTTAAAAAGTATGAATATGAGGTACAAATGATTAGGTTGCATTGTTTGTGTTCCTAAAGTAAAGTTCAAGTTGTAGTTGAGCCCTTCACCTAAGGGTGTGCTGTACACCTCCACAATAGTTGGCTTTCTTAAGGCCTTGTTTTTTAGCTTAAGAAGCAACAGCAATCATGCTCACCTTTGTGGAGGTCAAACTTTTTAAATTACATGGCAACATTCAGAAGAGGCTTCTTATAGATATTCAAAAATCCGAATCCATGTACCTTTTTTAGGATGTTGCCTGGTATCTTTTCGTTCTGCTGGCTGACATATAGCAGGGCGGAGATATACAGGGTTTAAGTTAGAATGGTATATAAGGTGTAAACAGGTTTGGCCTCATGGAATCCTGAGGGCCAAAACAGACAGGAACCCCAGAAATGGAGCATGGCTGTCAAAAGTGTGTGTATACCAACTTTATGATGGATTTTGCTGTCTTGAGAGTTTGTTTGAAGGTTGCAGTAGGGGAGTACAACCACTTGCATACCCTTGATCAGAGAACAATCCTCTATCAGGGAAGATCATCTTCAACTGAGTGTAGCTTTAGGAGGGACACAATAAAAGAGGAAGGGGGCACCCTTGTAGCCAGCAAGATCAGCTGAGTCAACAATAGTGATCAATGGGGTGATTAATGCCACCGACAGATAGCCCTCAAATTTGCTTTTTTGCTGTCTTTAATTTTGACACAGACCAGATCCCCTTGTCCGTTTCTATCTTGACTATTTAGCAGGATAAAAATTAAATTTAAAGAACATTTACATCCTATCTCTCAGCCAAATGTTTAGTAAAATCATACTCTTGGATTGACTGAAGGGTCTTCAGAAAGACTTGAGCTAGCCATTTCTCAGAGTTGAGTTGCTGTCTTAAGACAATCTCTCTCCAGGAAATATACAGAAATTCATTCAAGGATTCTATCACATCTGCATCTGGGAACAATTCTCTGTGAGTATCTCCCCAGGCTAACCAGTTATCCCTTGTTTGCCCAGGCTTTGGGCAATAGAGTATGGGGAAATTAATGGTTCTGGACATCTTGTTCAGACTTGGGGCAGAAGCAAACTTCATACAATTCATTGTTGGCTTCAGGTCAGCAGCTGATCTGCAGGTCAACAGACCTCAGCAGGATCTTGAGTCAGCAGATGACCTGTAGGTTTTCTGGAGAATGTCTCTCATGGTTGTAGAATTACAACCATTAAAATATCTAATGGTTGTAACTTTCCAATTCTGTTAAGAATCTTTTCACTTTTCCAGAGGATTTGGGGTTAATTAGGACAATGAAATTCTGAGTAAAGGACAAAGACTTCCATAAAACATGAATAATCACCACAGTAAAATGGCTTTCCTACTTCTCTCTCTCTCTCTCCTTCCCCCCTCTTTCATTTCTCCCCCCCTTCTCTCATTCTTTCTCCCTCTCCCTCTCCCCCTCTCTCTCCACTGTGATTGCTATGGCTTAAATCCATCCAGAAAACAAATATGCTATTGCTACTACATATCCACCTGTTGGTGAATTTTATAAAATTAAAATTTTATAAAATTCATTTGGAGGTGGCCAACCAATCCTGACATTCATAGTTTCTGTTTCCATTACCTTTAGAGGTTGTTTATTCCCAGAATTATCAAGTGAGGCATAAAAGAGCGTATCCTTTTTATTCTAGAAAGTTTCTACATCATTGTTAAATATCAGGTCAAATTTTGTCCAATTTAATACATTGTATTGTGGAAGTTTGCATGGAAGACTGCATCAATTGCAGTCTACTTGCAATTATCTGGTGACATCAAGCATCCTTCATGTATTTGACAGATCTTCTCTTCATAAATTAAAAAAACTTGATGATTCTCATTTTTTTTCCAGAACTGGGGGTCTAATTTTATGCTTCTGCCATGGAATTTTTAAATTTCTGTTCTGTAAGAGGTCTTTGCATTAGAACTTTAGAACTTTAGCAACCTGTTTAGGTGGTGCTGTTGGTATCTCTTTTATTGTGGACCACTATCTTGATGACAGGAACTTTCTGGGATTGAAAAACCTTGTGTCTGTATGTGTTATGATAGCATTTCAAAGTCATGAACTACAGTATTCCAAAAAGATATGTGTATTCACACACACACACAAGTTTGTATATACAGTATATCTACTGTTATATTGATGAACAATTTAACATGTTCTTGATAGGGCCACAAGTACGCTTGAGCTAATCTGGCTTCCAGTAAGGGATTGGGTTCTCTAAGACAGTCTGGAAGAGTTATTGTATGTCTATCTTGGTATTACTTCTTTTCATTTTAAATATAAACTCATCAAAAAAAAAAAAAAAAAGAACTTGGTATGGGGCTTATCCAAAAGATGAGTTCTAGAACACTTCACAAGGTATAGAAAAGAACCAGGAGTTTCTCCTTTAATAGGTAAGAGCAATCAAGTTGGTGGATTAAGAATTTTAGATCAGTAGAGAGGAATATGACAAAGAGAAAATGATATTTCATAATTAGCCTCAACAGAAAATGCTGGATGCTTTCAGTTAGTGACAGGGGTTGATTGTACTGCATGCAGTAGCATTATCTTTGTAGATAAATACATCAGTTCACATTTCCTGAGAAAACATATGTCAAGAAGTGCAAGAATTGAATAAATGCATGTGAAATAAAAAAGTGGGATGGGGGGAGAGGAGGGGTTGGGCAAAGTCTTTGGGCCATGATGCAACCTGGTACTTGTTGCAATTCTTAATACTTGAGGTTTAAGGGAAATGTCCCTCAAATTGAGCTACATATCAAAGTCATATGGTCAAATCAAGAGGGAGCCCCAGAGTAAAAATTGGCCAGAAAGGATGTACCATACGGGGACAAATGGCCAGGGTCTAACTAATCCCTGAGTGAATGAACACCATCTGCTTAAAGATATTAGGCAGGCCCGGAAAACGCAGACCTCGGAAGCTGTCTGCTGACTGCACACCTTGTGGCAGGTGTTCTCTTTTGAGAGGCCCTCATGCAACAGCGATGTTGCTATCCCAACACACATTTACATGATAAGACCCATATCTCTATACAAATTCAGGGAATAATTTCTCCAGGGTTTCCATGGGCCTCTTTTCCTGAGTGGGGACTTGGAAGTGGGAGGTTGGTGGCACTAACTGTATCTCTGTCATCGCACTTGATTGTGGAGCTGTAACTGGTGTGATAAGTACTCCTTAGCAGTCCACATCTCTTTGGACTATATTATGACAGGGGATCAGACAGATAGTATCTGAGGCAAACTAAAGGAATTTTGTCTGTTCCATGTGAATGCAAGTGTTTCTGATTCTCATTTTTGATTAAGATAGAAAAGCAAACATTTGCTAACACCATGGTTGCAGACCACATACCTGAGGCCTTGTTAATCTGCTCTAGCGATGCTACCACATCTAGCATAGTGGCTCATCCAGCATAGTGGCTCATCCAGCATAGCTTGCTGAGTATGCAGTAGTCTGTAGTTATTTTCCAGGATTCACTAAATTTCCCCAGAGTAGCAAATTAAATGGAAACATGACAGGGACTACCACACTTGTATGCTTTAACCCTTTAGGGAGGGGACTCTGCTTTACCATTCCTTCTGAAATGTGATACTATTTGTTGTTTATTTTTACTACATGTCAGGTCTGGGGGTATTTTAGAGACATTCATTCACTTGGCCTTTCTCACTGTGATTGTTCCTACCAATAGGATCAAGACCCTATATGAGAGTTTGGGTCTAATTATATGGTATTAGAGGTCTAGGGAAAGGATGATGAGCATTAATGAGGGTGGTAACTGCACCATTATTAATAGAGATACTGCAACTACCTGTACTCTTGGCTGCCCCTTTAACCTTGCTGGTCGTTAGGTAATTTTGGTAGTTTCTGGTGTTTAAGCACCACAACCTTGTCCCAATTATAATAAATAACCCCTTTGGTATTAAAGAGCCAGTTGAGACCAAGTAGATATACTGTAAGCTAGTGAAATCTGCTTATTACTTACTCTTTACAAGTTGAACTCTAACAGCAGAGATTATTTTGTTCTTTGGGTTTCAGCATCAACTAAGAACTCATATCCAAAAGTCCTTGTAACATCTGGATATTCCCCTTTTCCCTATATTGAAGTAAATGGCCATAGATCTTATTCATAAAGTAGTGGTATAATCATTACAGTGATACTTATCATCTTTTTCTAAAGTCCTTCCTCCCGAGGAGCCAGCCACTTTCTTAAACAATGAGTTCCAGATCGTAAAACTGTTCAAGTCCACAAACTAAGCAAAATAATGTGACTTTTAGTTTTTAATGTCTTAAGTAAATAATTCTTTTTCTTTTTTTTAATTTCAAATTAACAAGAGGGTATAAACGATTAGATTACATTGTTTGCATTTGTTGTGTAAACTCCAAGTTGCAGTTGAGCCCTTCACATGGGGGTGTGCTATATTCCCTTTCACTGTGCCCATTAGGTGAGAGTATACCAAGCCCCTTCCCTCCCCCTTTCCTTCCTCACCCTCTCCACACTTGAATTCAATTGTGTTTTCCTCTTATGTGGGTATGTAGTTGTTTATCTTCTATTTTCTTATTTGTATTGAGAACTTTGGATACTTGTGATACTATACAAAAAAGAATGTGTTCCAACTCCATCTAGGTTAATACAAAAGATGTAAAGTCTTTCATCTTTTTTGTGGTTGAATAGTACTCCATGGTGTATATATAGCAGGGTTTATTAATCCATTCATGAGATCATGGACACTTGGATTGGTTCTACATTCTGGCAATTGTGAATTGAGCTATGATAAACATGCTAGTGCAAATGTCCTTATGGCAAAATGATGCTTTTTCTTCTGAGTAGACACCTAGTAACTTTTAAATGAGATGCCTACCTTCAGCCTCCCCTTTTTCCATTCTTGTCTTCTTTTGTTTTTATTTATTAAGCAGCACCATAGGGGGCAGAGCAAGATGGTAGACCAGAAGGATTATTCAGCTGAGCTTTCCTAGAATGACTGGGGAAAAAGAACCCAGCCATACCTGGTGCAGGGACTTCATCCAGAATCATAGCTCAAGGACCATAGCTAGGAGGTGGTGAGATGGATACTGTTTATGATCCTGAGCAGTGGAATTCTGATGAATTAGGCAAGTGATTGTGACTGACTGGGATTGGCTGGCTTCCTATGGAGGTCCAGGATGGGAGGAAGCCTTTCCGGAGTACTCAGTTGTTGGGGGAAGTTGTGCATTGAGTGGTAAGCTTAGAAGAATGGGCAGACTTGAACATATACAGCAACTAGGTTTGAATGCCGGTTCGAGTAGACTTAGTGGCCATAGATTGGTGGCTGGCAAGGCAGGTATACTGAAAAAGGTTTTGGTGGCCAGGGGGCTGCCATTGTAGGAAGGTCATGAGAAGGTCTTGGGAGGGGGCTAAAGAATGGCTGTCTTAATTCCATCTGCTGGGTTCAGAACTACACTCTTAGGACAGGCTGAGGAACTGCTGTACTCCACAGGAATTGGAGTTAGGAGGCACTGTGAGACATGCCCCTGAAGGGTTCTTGGCAACTTTAATATTCCAACTCAACAGGGTCTAAATTTGAGGAAACAATCAGGCAACTGTGGAAGGCAAATTAATTTGGAATAAGAACCATAGAGGTTGCTGGCTGTGCTCTCTGTCTCCTAAACAAACAAACAAAAATAGACAGTGCTACCTGGTGTCCCTATGACATATTGCAACATATTGTTATTGACTCCAAGGACTTCAGTTTTTTGGCCATGAGGAGGACTTTGGCTTTGCTCAGGCTGAGGCCACTTCAAGACCTGAGTTCTGAGACAAGCTAATTTGGAGCAAAGGAGTCAGTGAGGAAAAAAAATGAAGGATGAGGAGGTGAACATGAAGAAAGAACATGAGGAGAAACCAACAGAAAAATTCAGGCAACATGAAAAACCAAAACAGAGAAAGTCCCCTAAGGGACCCTGAGGGAGCTACTACAGAAGACTGCACCTATAAAGAATTAATGGAATTTAAAGGGAATTTAAAATATGGATGATAAAGACAATAAAAGGAATGGATGAGAAAATGGAAAGACAGAACCAAAAGTCAGGCAAGAGATATATAGAATATAGAAAAGACATGGCAGAGTATAAGGAAATGATGGAGACACTCAGGGAACGTAAAGATGTAGACCATGGAGAAGAAAGCACCTCAGAGCTAGAAGATAAAGTTTTTAAGGTAATCCAGGTAGTTAAAGAGGCAAATAAGAAGAGAGAGAAATTAGAATAGATGCTTAGAGAACCACAAGATGCCATGAAGCATTCAAACATACAGACAACAGGGACTCCTAAAGGGGAAGACTGTCCCAAAGGAATGAGAAGCCCCACTAGAAACTATCATAAATGAAAACTTCCGAAGTTTTATTAAAGACCCAGACACACTCCTTTCAGTTGGATATTGAACTCTAGGTCATCTCAACTCAAACAGAGGCTCTCCAAGACACATTGTAATGAAGCTGTCCAAAGTCAAGATGAAAGACAAAATTTTGCAAGAGGCTGGGACTAAGCACCAACTGACCTGCAGAGGCAGAGCCATTAGGCTGACAGCAGACTTTTCAGCTGAAACCTTCCAAGCCAAAAGAGCATGGTCATCCACCTTTAGCATTCTTAAATAAAACAATTTTCAGCCCAGAATTCTGTATCCTGCTAAACTATGCTTCAAAATTGATGGAAAAATCATCTTTTGCAGATATACAAGCACTGAGGAAATTTGCCACAACAAGACCAGTGTTATAGAAAAAAATACTTAGACTTATTCTCAATGACCATCACAATGGATCACCAGCAAAGTAAACACCCAGAAGCTAAAGCTCAAAACTTATCTTCCACAATAGTGCAAATGATAAACCTAAACCACAGACTCCCACAAAATAAGATGAATAGAACTCCACCACACTTAACAATTCTCTCAATAAATGTCAATGGACTAAATTCACCACTGAAGAGGCGCAGGCTGGCTGATTGGATTAAAAAAAAAAAAAAAACACGCTATCCATATGCTGTGTGTAGGAGATACACTTAGCCTTGAAGGACAGATCAAGACTCAAGTTAAGGGATGGAAAACAGTATTTCAAGCAAATGAAAATCAGAAGAAAGGAGGGCTTGCAATCTTATTTTCAAATACAAGCGGATTTAAAGCAACTAAACTCAAGAAAGACAAAGATGGATGCATTATACTGGTCAAAGGAACAATAAAACAAGAAGACATTTCAATTTAAAATATTTATCCACACAAGTTAAATGCTTCCAGATTTATGAAACAGACTTTGATGGGCCTGAGCAACATGATATAAAGTCAGGGCCTTTAACTCCCCTCTGACAGAACTAGACAGATCCTCTAAGCAGAAACTAAACAAATATACAAAGGACTTAAATGTGACCCTAGAACAAATGGGATTAACAAACATATACAGAACACACTATCCTAAAGTTAAAAATATACATTTTTCTCATCAGCCCATGGTACACACTCAAAAATCAAACACATCCTAGGATACAAATCAAACCTCAACAAAATTAAAAGAATAGAAATTGTACCTTGTATTTCCTCACACCACAAGGCAATGAAGGTGAAACTCAACTCTAACAAAAATGTGTGCACAGGAAGACTTGGATATTAAACAACCTTAAGCTGAATGATAGTTGGGTTCAGGAAGAGATAAAAGGTGAAATCATTAAATTCCTCAAACATAGCAACAGTGAATGCACAAGTTATCAAAGCTCACGGGATACAGTTAAAAGCAATCTTAAGAGGGAAATTTATTGCATTATATACCTACATTTGAAAAACAGAAAGAGAGCATATCAACAAACTCAGGAGCCATCTTATGGGATTGGAAAAAGAACAACATTCTAATCCCAAACTCAACAGAAGAAAAGAAATAACCAACATTAAATAAGAGATTAATGAAGCTGAAAATAAAAGAATAATTCAGAAAATTAACAAAACAAAAAGTTGGTTCTTTTAAAAAATAAATAAAATTGATAAACCTTTGGCCAAATTAACTAGAAATAGAAAAGCAAAATCTCTAATAACCTCCAACTGGAAAAGATAAAGGGGAAATAACAATACATACCACAGACATATAAGAGATCATCTCTGAGTACTACAAGAAAGAAACTCTATGCCCAGAAATTTGACAATGTTGAGGGAATGGATCCATACCTGGACTTACACCCTCTTCCTAGACTTAATCAAGAAGTAATAGATATCTAAACAGACCAATTTCAAGATTTGAGATCAAAGAAACAATAAAAAAATCTCCCAACAAATAAATGCCCTGGTCTGAATGGCTTCACACCAGAATGCTATCAAACCTTCAAAGAAGAGCTTATACCCATACTACAGAAATTAAATTGAGAAGGAAGGAATCTTCCCTAGAATGTTCTATGAAGCAAACATTACCCTGATACCAAAACCAGAAAAAGACCCAATGAAAAAGGAGAATTCACTAATGAATATAGATGCAACAATTTTCAATAAAATCCTAGCCAATAGATTATAGCTACACACTCAAAAAAATCATTCACCATGATCAAGTAAATTTCATCCCAGCGATGCAAGACTGGTTTAACATACACAAATCAATAAACATAATTCACCATATTAACAGAAACAAAAACAAATACCATATTATCCCCTCAATAGATGCAGAAAAAGCATTCAATAAAATTCAGCATCCTTTTCTAATTAGAACACTTAAGAATTTAGGCATAGGTGGCACATTTCTGAATATGATCAAAGCCATCTACCATAAGCCCACAGCTAATATTATACTGAATGGAGTAAAACTGAAAGTTTTCCACTTAGAACTGGAACCAGAGGCAGTGCCTGTGGTTCAAAGGAGTAGGGTGCTGGCCCCATATGCTGGAGGCGGTGGGTTCAAACCCAGCCCCGGCCAAAAACTAAAACACACACACACACACACAAAAAGAACTGGAACCAGACAAAGTTTTCTTTTGTTGCCACTATTATTCAACATAGTGCTGGAAGTTCTAGCCAATACAATCAGGCAAAAGGAATTAGTGGGCATCCAAATGGGGGCAGAGGAGGTCAAACCCTTGCTTTTTAACAACAATATCATCTTATATTTAGAGAATCCCAAAGACTCAACCACAAGACTCCAGGGGATTATCAAAAAATACAGCATATCAAATCAATGTCCACAAATCAGTAGCCTTTGTATATGCCAATAACTGCCAAGATGAGAAACTCATCAAGGACATAATTCCCTTCACAGTAAATTTGAAAAAAGAAAGAAAGAAAGAAAGAAAGAAA
>CAUYQV010089930.1:0-15682 GCA_963574575.1 Galagoides demidoff
CTCCCAAGTAGCTGGGACCACAGGCGCCTGCCACAACGCCCGGCCATTTTTTTTTTTGGTTGCAGCCATCATTGTTGTTTGGCGGGCCCGGGCTGGGGATTCGAACCCGCCACCTTAGGTGTACGTGGCTGGCGCCTTAGCCCATTGAGCCACAGGCGCCGAGCCAACAGTGTTATTATTGATCAGAATGTTTACTGAATGCCTGCCGTGTCCCCTGTGCCAGGGCTCGCACATGTGTGCTGTCAGGGTCCGTGATAGGCTGGGAGGATGGTTTGATCAGAGAGGGTCAGGACTTGCGGAGGATCACACAGGAGGAAGTGACCGCTTGGGACTGTTTGATTCTAGAACTTTTTGGTTCCTGAACCCTGAGCTATATCACCTCTTGTCAAAAGAGTGTAAGATGTCTCATCGCACCCTGCCACTTGGTAGTGCTATTAAGAATGACTCTAGGACTGTAGGCGTGAACTGGGATGTCCCCAGCATGGCTGTGTTTATGTTCGCCCTGAATAGGGTGTAAATTCAGTCACCATGTGCTTTCTGTGAGCACTTGTTGTGTGCCAGACACACCGTGAACAGAAGAGGCCCCAAGGGTAAGCCATTGGGGGATGTGGACCATGCTCTGAGGAAACATTTGCAGCGGGTTAGGGGATGTACAAGGAAGGTCCCTCCAGGGCCCATGTTAATCTGGGTAAAGGGGGCTCTTGACTGAGGCAACTGAGAAGGCAAAGAAAGACCTGGGAGCAAGAACCCCTTGGAATATTTGAAGGAACAGAAATTCGTGGGTGTGCTCTGCGATCTGTGAGCGGTTTTGTGGCTGTAGAGCGGCATCCATGGGGTCGGGAGGAGCGTGTCTGCAGCCCAGCCTGTGTGAGCTGCCTGGCCAGACAAAGGACCCCCAAGCTGCCTTGTGGCTCCTCGATGAGGAAGGCCCTCCTGTGGGCAGCAGGGTTGGAGACCCCTGCTTTATCAGAAGGGCCTCGTGCTCTTTCCTCCCTCAGCAGCTGCTTGATAATTGTTTAGTGAAGAACCCTCGGCCTCTGGAAAAACTCACAGTTGAAATAAAAGGGTCGGCTTCTCTAAAATTTATTCTTGTCACCTTGAAGCCAAAGGCCCTGATTTGTAATCACAGGGTGGATGGCATGTTTTGGTCTTAAATAACAGAAGACACGTTTTGGTCTTAAATAACAGAAGCGTGGAAATTTCTGCTTCTTAGATTTCTTCTTTCCCGAGTGCAGAATGTCCACATGCAGAGTCCTACCAAGCGTCATGGTAGTTAGCGTGCAGTAAGCGCCCACTGTGTGCTTCTCACGGGCCTGAGCCCTCTCTTTGCATCAGCCCATTTTGTCCTCACAAGACCTCTGACCCAAGGGTACTATTTATATTCCCACATTGAAGATATGGAAGGTGAGACCCAGGAGGTGAGACAGAAAGGGCGGGGGGTCACACAGTTGGGAGTATAGGGGCTGGAATCCCTGACACAGCAGCCTTAGAGGCAGACGGGGCAGCTATGATCAGGCCCATTTTACAGAGGAGGAAGACAGAGGTGTGGTGATAAAAGGGTGTGGAGGAGGGTTGGCCAGGAATCTGGGTGTTCTGGGTCTGACGGATGATCCACTAGAACGGGAAAGGTGGTGGAACGGCACATGCACGCCTGGCTGGAACTTGTTCAAGGACTCAGTCAAGGGCCCCCTTGAAGTTGGAATAGAGCAACGGGCGTCTGAACTGGAGAGCAGAGTGGGAGTAGCTGCTGTGGCCACACCTCTGATCATCTTCAAAGTTGGTCACGGTCTGTGTCTGGTTCATCACCACCTTCTGTTCAGCCCGCTGTTCCCAGACTCTCTAATGCATCCCAGGTCCCCCACATCACCCGGAGCATTTCTAAAAGGGCAGGTTTCTAGGCTCTGAGGTTGACCTAGGGAATCAGGATCTTGATTCTGGGAGCAGGGAATCTGCATTGATACGACGCTGGGCCGTCTGCAGGGCTCTCAGGTTGGAGAGCCACTGGTCTAGACCTCAGTGCTGAGGCCCCAGAGGGGTGGAGGTGGATTTTGTCTAAGGTTCTGGGTATGATACTTAACCCTGGTTAGCTCTGGGCGAAGGGAGAGGTTACTGTCATCATCCCCAGACACCCTGGGGACATGCCGGAAATATCGCACTGACTGGCTGATTCTATTTTGCATCAGTGGGATTGTTGTGTCTGCCCCCCTTTTCTTTTTTGTATTTTAAAAATGTGGCAAAATATATGTCACATAACATGAACAATTTTCACCATTTTTAGGCATACTGTTCAGTGGCGTGAAGTACAGTCACCTTGTTGTACATGCAGCCTAATCTTGAGGGCTCCTTTTGGAAAATTCTGGGAAGGAATGTTTGTGCACACCCTGGGTGCTTAATAACTGCTTTCAGATGACCGTAGAGCGGTGGGATTTTGGGGTGATGGAGTGCATTATCACACAGTAAGTCAGCATTCCGGCTCCAGACTTTCTTAGCAGCGACTTAACCTCAGTCTGAGACACTGGTGAGCTATGTTTAACGCTCAATTTCTATTTCAGAGTGAGGCAGGATGATGAGTTCATTGTCTGGTCAATGCCAAGGGCAACTTCCCCTGCCAACCCCAAGGCTCCTGTGGCCGAATAGAGGAGCCCTCTGAAAAAGCCAAGTTTCTCTCCTATGTGTGTGTCAGGGAAGGACAGCCCACAGTTAGGCTGGAGCTAGAACTCCGAGTGCTGCTGACTCAAGACCGACTTGATTGAGAACCCAACAAATGGGCCTTTTTAAATGGAAGAGGAGATTTTTCTTACCCTGTGTCAACAAAAGACCTGTCGACAATCTTGTTATACATTTCACCCTGCTGACTTCTTAAGTACAACAGCACTCCTGACCCATTTACCGTTTTCGGTGTATTTGGGTTTATTTCTGTGGTTACCAGGCGCTGAGGAAAGCTCACAAAAGCCAGCCTGTTTGAGCTGGAGCACGTTGCCAGTGGAATTTTGGTGAGCTTCACAGTGGTGGAGGGGAGGGCATTAAATCAGAGAGTGGACGGAGAGACACAGAAGTATTGGATTCTGTAGCTGGAAGAGATCTTACATCGGCTTCGTTATAGGTGAGGATAGCGTGACCCAGAAAGGGGGTGGTCCTCACCTAAGGTCACATTTCCAGTTAGGAACTCAGCCTGCCAGTGGTTTCCAAGGCTGGGGACTTTCCACTGCATCAGACCTTCCTAGTCCTTGAACTTGAGTTCCATTGAACTAGAGGGCTTGTAGCATAATAAACCTGAAGATAAGTTCTCCTGAATCGAGTGTTCTTTCCAAATTCATTTAGACCTTTGGTGACTTCTCCATTATTCATTTCCTGTATTTGGGTAGAATCAATCTTTGCTTCTGTGCAGACTTTCTGTTGGAGTCTCTTTCCTAAGATGGTTATCTTTCTGATTACATTTTCCCAACCTCTGCCTCTACTCTGGTGAGAGTTCTGGGTATGTTCGCTCTCTCTCTCTGGGATGGGCAGCACAGTGGGTTGAAAAGTGGAGAACTGAGTCATCAGTGTTCGGGATGGTTTGTCCTGTCCCAGAATGCTGGTATTATTTAGTCCTTGTCCTTGTAGTCTGGGAAGTGATTCGGATGTAAGCTACAGACTGAACTTAGCAGAGCTATCTGTAAAGGAAAGTTTAAGGCTCTTGTGACTTGCAAGTATCTCAGCTTCAAACCTGAATTAGGGAATGCACCAAATATAAAATGTTTACTGGGGGCCTGTTTGTGCCTGGCCATAGTCAAAATAGGAGGTACCATAAGAAATTTGACAAGGTCTCTGATGGGAAGAGGCAATGAGTAAGTGCCCAGATACTTTTCAAGGGGCTTGGTTACAACCCCCTGCTTCCTAGTTACCCTTTCAGAATGAGAGAGATGCTTGAAGGACAGCAGAAGCCCGGACTGCCCCTTGAGCTCAGCGAGGGCTGGGCTTCCTTCATTCCTGTGCTTGTAATACTGTGCACATGCTCAGTGAATATTTTGTGCTGTGCCTGTCCCATCTTTTTGTTTTAAACCTTCATACAGGACGTAACCAGCATTTAGAGGAGGTAGACCAAGATTTAGGTCTAATTTATCTGGGTTTGAGTCTTGCCCCACCACTTGGCTCCCACCCTTGGATAAATCAGTTGATGTCGCTCATCAGTAGAATGGATTCCTCTTGACCTTGGGTGCAGCACTTAAGCTCTCTGACCTGGGATTTCTCATCTTTAACAGGAGAGGCAGTGAGGATGGGTGTGAAATGCACAGTGGTATAGGTATTCGTTATTGTTATTCCCATGCCAGGACTGGGCTACTGTCTTATTGTTTTATCTCAAATGAAGTTTTGAGAGAATGAATAGATTCCAAGGTTAGTAACTTTCTATTGCCAGGGAGTGGATGTACCTTCCTTCCTTCCATCCCCACACTCCCAGCCCTAATTCTATTGTCTGATTACCCCCAGCCAGCACTGAACCCCAGACTTGCAGGGTCATTTGCATAACTTTAAGGGCAAGACATAATGGTAGATAAAAGCTAAATGTCTTGAGAATCTTATCTGGCCATATCAGTCTGAGCAGAGAGGATGTTTGGGGCCATCTGCTGCTCTCAAATCATCAGGATCAATCAACACACTCTCCACTAGCTTTGATCATCAAAGGATACATGAAACCATTATCTATAATTGAAGACCAGGTACAGTGATCACATAGATCAGCCCTAAGTAACCAGTGCCTTTTATTCTAATGGACATTTGAAGACAAAGGCCTGAACTTTGAGTAAAGTCACTGCCTTTTTGTTTTCAAGGCCCTTCAGCTATTTTGTTAAGGAATTGAAGTCAGAAACCATTTATGATTTTACCTCCTACATTAGGGGGATAGGACAAAATATCTTTTTTTGTGGTTCCTGGTAATAAGAAAGAAGATTCCACACTTAAGCAGGAGTATAAAAGAAAATTGAATCTAAAGATTGGTTTCTGGATTTGACTAAAGTCTCTTAACACTGTTCAGCCACAGTAAAGCCCAAAGTTTTTATTATATGTATAGGCTGTTACAAAATGTGGGGCATTTGAAAAGGGTTGGTTAGATCAGTTACGTGTTTGTTATGTCACCTCTTTCCAAATATCATGAGACTTAATTTCTTATTTTCAGTTGGAGTTTTAAACCCACAGGCACCACAAACATGTAGATTGTGTGAGACATGATCTGATAGTGGTGGAAAAATTGACCTCAGTGCCAGGGTTAGAATTGTGCCCCATTCAGCGCTTCCTGGAATTGAGGAGACCCAGTTCTTCTTTCCCTTTACGTGTTACAATTTACTTCTAGGATGTACCCGGGCCAGAAGGATTTTTCTCAAGAAATGGGTGTTCAGCCCTCCAAGGCTCCTACTTAGTTAGAAGGAAGGGGGGATTTTGTATTTCTTGGTGTTGTCTTCATTTAACTTGCTTGATCAAATAAGTTTCAGGTTTGATGTAATCTTTGCAAAAGCAAATGAAGCGTGGAATATTGACATTTACTGAGATTAGAAGGAAGTGAAAATCAGAACTTCGGGGCCTCTCCCACTTGCTGTGGTTATTTCTGTGGCCCTCCTCTTCTGTCCCAATTTTCCTCCCTGAACCCTTGACCTTGCACATCTAGGAGCTACTACTCCCATCAGTATTTTCTGTTAGAACCTCTGATAAGACTGATGCTTTCGGTATCTTCACTCTTGTGGCCATTGACACCTGCTCCCGGGGATGTTGACCTTTGCTTCTCGGGAGGAACAGCCTCAAACACCTCACTTGGTTAGGTGCAGATCGTCTGGAAGTCATCGAGACATTAATATTTGTTGAGATGTTGGCACTACCCACACTTATCTGTGTGTCTCTATATGTGATTCAGACATAACTATAAGTTCACATTAATATTTGTTGAGATTTGGCACTACCCACACTTATCTATGTGTCTCTATATGTGATTCAGATAAAACTAATAAGTTTTTTGGGAGAAAAGCTTGATAATTGAGAAAATTCTATCCCTCTTTACTTGTTTTTGATGCTGTTGTTTACCAGATTTTGAGAAACCTGGTTATTAGTTGATGTAGCGGGCAAACATTGGAGAATTACCTGAAAGTCCTCATTTAAAGGAACACTGTGTGAGGTTTCTGGCCTCTCCAACGGGAGTGGCAGTTGTTTGGAAGAGGGTCTTATGATGGAGGGTCTTTCTTCATACTGCCAAAGACCCACTATCTCCATCTGCCCTGGTGGATATGTCCCTGGCTCTTTAGCGTACCCCAGGCAGGGACCTCAGCCTCATGATGAGTGTCCTGGGCACAGGCTGCCTTAGAGGACCTTAGTCTGGAGCTGCCTGTCTGCACCTTAGGGTGCACCTTCCAGAAGCCCTGGGCATTTTAATGTTGTGGCACTTTGCCATTTGGATTTGAAGATATTGGTCTTACTTTGGAGAACAAAGCATGACGCTTGCAGAAAGAAAGGGAGGGAGGTTAAGAACAAACTCACTTCATCTAGGAATTTGGGCTTTGTGACAGGGAAGTGAATGGAGGGAGGTTTGTTCTATGAAGGTAGTCGGGATGTACTCTCGTCATTGTCATTATCAATTCTAAGAAGGCCGGGGCTGTGAGATGCATCCTTAGTCACTGTGAGGCACCAGTGTATTCAGTGCTCTTATCTCTTGTCATCCTCTTAATGACCTTGGTTCACCCACTGTTCCCATCTTATCGGTGAGAAGAAAATTAGGACATGGGGGTGAAGATGCCTGTGGAGGATCCCTTAGTGGTAGTGGCGGGCCAGGATTTGAAGCAGGGATTCTGACACCCTTAGAGCCTGCCCTTGGCCACATAACTCTGCTCTCGGGTGACGAAATCAGTGGTGGGTGAGAGTGTGTTTAGGCTCATGTGTATATATGTGCATGCGTGTGCATGTGCCCCAACACTTTGATGTCACCATTTTGACCCAGCTGGTTCAGACAGCCAGGTCACCTCTGTTTCATTACTTCTAAGTGACTGAGCCCAGCTCCTGGTTTCATATTATTACTCTTGCTAAGAGCTGGCCCTGGCCCTGGGAGTGCTGCTTTATTGTGTGTTTCTTCTCCCTCATCCTCTCCACGTTGGGCAAAAGCTGTTGTTAGTGCTGCCAGATAATAAACATGTGTCTGATGTCACTGATAGCTGTGTGCCTTTGGTAAGAACTTCTCGGAGCTTGTTTCCTCATCTGTGCCCTAGAAATGATGACACATCTTTGGATGGTAGCAGGGAAGGGAGCATTCAATGAGATGACATTACTCTCTGCTCAGCAATCAGCATGCGTAGAGTTGGGACTCCAGCTACATTCTACTCTTAGGGTTTCCTTCCTTGCCGGGTTGCCCAGACCATAGTGGCGACAAGCTCCGACCCTGGAATCTTTCTCACCTATCTGGGCACTTCCCTTAGACAGAGACAAGCAGCTGGCCTCTTGTAGCTATAGTCATTTGTGGACTCCTTCTTATTATTTTTATTTTTTAACTTTTTCATTTGTTTCACAAATAGCCTGCCTGGCTGACTTGGAGGGAATTTCCATACCTAGCACAGGCCGCGTACACGGCGGGGTCATGACTTTCTGCTTCTCAGGGCAACAGGGCATCTGGCATGCCATTTTCTTCCTTTTTGGAGAAGGATGGAACTATGTCTCTCCATTTCATCACAGTGCTTTTTAATTTTTAAGGGACAAAAGTCTCAAAACGCTAAATATCCCTGGGGAGAATCACTGCTACAGCTTCAGTTCTTTCTCTTCCCTCCTTGGGTCCGTCCCGACACCCCGCTTGTCTTCCAAGGGACCGGGAGGGGGTGTTCAGCATTTCCTCTTGGGTTCAAGAAGGGAAGGGGGGCCGAGGGAGGTGGGTAGCGTGGGTGTGTTTAATGGGGTGCAGCTGCAACGGTCTTTTCCCTCTGAATAGCACTCACGCATGGCAGAGCTTCCCCCGGAGCGTGTCTGCCCCCAGCCTGGGGCTTCCCCATCCATGTCTGGATCTTGCCCAGCAGCTGTGTTCATCCTCCTCACCCCTTCAGCAGCTTTGGTGGCAGCAGCTTAAGTTAACTTCAGCATCTTACAGTCCTGAGATGTGCGGAAATTAAGCAAACTCCTGGTGCTCCCATTTTTCAAAGATCTCATTGGTAAAAATATCTACAGCAGTGGCAGGTGATTTTTTTTTTGGGGTTTTCTTTGCGGGAAAGTCCAAGCCTTTGGTTAGAATTCCTCCAATTTCCAGTAGCATCTCTCACAAAGTTGATTCGGATCCACTGTGACATTGAAGTCATCATTCTTAAGTGGGAAGAATAATAAGCAACAAGAAATAAAGCACAAAAGCTACTCTAACACCTGTTTTCACCTTCGTGTGTTATCTTTTATATGTGCGCCTGTATTCACGTAGCCCAAATCCTGATCTTCTGAATATTTTGAATTCTGCTGTTTCATCTTAAACCCCATTTCCACGCCTTTACATTATGACTTTTCACAATGGTAACATTCTCTGACTAGTTAATATACATAGAACCTCTTGACTACTCAAGGTACTGTAACAAACTGGCCAGCATGCAGAGGTAGTCAACACACAGGACCGAGGCCTACTGAACTGATATCAACGTGTAGTGCATGTCTGGTCGACAAAAATTAGGTCAACTTGAGGTGGTCAATGTAGGGCGGTGGTCCGCTATGGAGGGCCTACTGTATTGTGACTTATTACTGATGTATCTTAATGAACTGTGACTGATGAACTTATTCCTCTAATCTTGGACGTCTTAGAGTGTTGCCATATTTCCAGTTTTCTTGCCATTAGAAGGGAAATTCTATAGTAAACATCTTTGTGTACAAGCCTTTTAGTTTCTGTTGAATTAGTCCTTTGCTGTCATTTTCCAAGAGGAGAATTGCTGAAGGGTGTAAATACCGTCATGGCTACACTGATGGAGATATTTTAAAAATCAGTGGTCTCTCTGTCAGCTTTCATGCCAGAAAAATGTCAGAAGAAAATAATACAGGCTCAGCGCCTGTGGCTCAATCGCTAAGGCACCAGCCACGTACACCTAAGGTGGTGGGTTTGGATCCCTAGCCTGGGCCCGCCAAACAACAATGATGGCTGCAACCAAAAAATGGCCGGGCATTGTGGCGGGTGCCTGTGGTCCCAGCTCCTTGGGAGGCGGAGGCAGGAGACTCGCTTGAGCCCACGAGTTGGAGGTTGCTATGAGCTGTGATGCCATGGCACTCTACCCAGGGGGATAGCTTGAGGTTCCGTCTCAAAAAAAAAAAAAAAAAAAGAAAGAAAATAATACAAATGAACCATTAAAAAGATAACCCCCATCTTTCACTCCTCTGGACATACGGGGTGGGTAGCTGGGTGCTGCCTAGAAGGTCCCAGCTCTGCCACTGTGCGCATGTCCCTCCTTGGGGGAGAGACTGTCCTAGTCATCTTTGGCTTCTGCTCATCCTGCCTGCTCAGCAGCCCCACTTCAGCACCCAGCACTTGCCCATACTCATCTTGAGCAGAGCCCAAGTACTTAGACCTCCAGCAGATGTCACCAACTCCTTCTGTCCGTTAATGTGACACAGTTCCTCTCAGATTTGTGGAATAATTTAGTGTCCACAGATTACTGTATATATATACACAGTAGAACCCCCCCCCAGTGGACCACCTCCCTATATTGACCACCTTCTTAAGTTAACCTAATTTTTTTTTTTTTTGGAGACGGAGGCTCAAGCTATCCCCCTGGGTAGAGTGCCATGGCATCACAGCTCATAGCAACCTCCAACTCCTGGGCTCAAGTGAGTCTCCTGCCTCTGCCTCCCAAGCAGCTGGGACCACAGGTGCCCGCCACAACGCCTGGCCATTTTTTGGTTGCAGCCGTCATTGTTGTTTGGCGGGCTTGGGCTGGGGATTCGAACCCGCCACCTTGGGTATACGTGGCTGGCGCCTTAGCCGATTGAGCCATAGGTGCCGAGCCTAGTTTTTCTATTTTTAATAGAGATGGGGTCTCACTCTTGCTGTGGCTGGTCTTGAACTCTTGAGTTCAGGTAATCCATACATGTTGGCCTCCCAGAGTGCTAGCATTATAGGCATGAGCTTTGTACAGTGACTTTGAGTGAAGAGCACTGTAGGGATAAAATTGTAAATTCATTCTAGAATGATGGGACTTTTTCGAAGTTGAAGAGTACAACTATCTCCAATAATCCATTTTCTGTAAACACCTATGAGGTATATTGAATTTTAGCAGAAAGAATTATAAGTACTCTTCTCATTTTGTGCTATGTTAGAATAATCACCTTGACAGTTAAGTAATAGTTGACTTTAGGGCAGTGCCGTCCAAAAGGACTTTCTGTGGTTGTGCAAATTCTCTATATTTGCGTGCTATCCAGTACAGGAGCCACATGTGTCTGGTATTGGCCTCATGTAACTAGGAGCTCTTGAAATATGGGTAGTGGGATTGAGAAACTGAATTTTTAATTTTTTTTTTTTTTTATGAGACAGAGTCTCACTTTATTGCCCTTGGTAGAGTGCTGTGGCGTCACAGCTCACAGCAACCTCCGACTTCTGATTCTCTTGCCTCAACCTCCCAAGTAGCTGGGACTACAGGTGCCTGCCAGAGTGCCCGGCAGTTTTTTTATAGCAGTTTGGCTAGGGCCAGGTTTGAACCTGCCCCCTTGGTATATGGGGCCAGTGCCCTACCCACTGAGCCATAGGCATTGCCCTGAATTTTTAATTTCATTGAATTCTGATTTACTATCTGCATCTGAGCTCCCTATTGGCCAGGGCAGTGATACAGTTTTTTGTGTAAAACTGTAGCACAAGAATGGTAACAACATTTTGGAAGGACTTTTATTAAAATAAATATCCAGTTCATTAAAATTATAAAGGGTAAAAGCTTGAGTTTTTCCTTAAGTATTAGTTTAAGTTACAAATACTAAAGTAATTTTATAATTACATTAAAGCTTCTTTATCTAGTTTTTTCTTATGAAACTGACACAGGGCCAGGTGCGGTGGCTCATGCCTATAAACCCAGTACTCTGGGAGACTGAGAGGGTCGGGTTGATTGAGTTCACTGGTTTGAGACCAGCCTAAGTCAGAGTGGGACCCCCGTCTGTATTTAAAAATAGCCAGGCATTGTGGCAGGCACCTGTATTCCCAGCTACTTGGGAGGTTGAGGCAAGAGGATTGCTTGAGCCCAAGAGATGGAGGTTGCTGTGACCTATGGCACCACACCACCACATAGCTATGGCTATGTCATGGGGGTGACAAAGTGAGACTGTCTCAAAAAAAAAAACAAAACAAAGAAAAAAAAACTGATACAAAGTCAAAGACAACAGTCTCTAATAATCCATTTTCTATAAATACCCCCCAAAATATGAAAAGCAGAAATTGTATATAAGGTATACAATTGTGGCTTGGTGCCTGTGGCTCAAGTGGCTAAGGTGCCAGCCACATACACCTAAGGTGATGGGTTCAAATCCAACCTGGGCCCGCCAAACAACAATGATGGCTGCAACCAAAAAATAGCCAGGCGTTGTAGCTGGCACCTATAGTCCCAGCTACTTGGGAGTGGAGGCAGGAGATTCACTTGAGCCCAGGAGTTGGAGGTTGCTGTGAGCTGTGATGCCACGGCACTCTACCCAGGGGGACAGCTTGAGGCTCTGTCTCAAAAAAAAAAAAAAAAAGATATACAGTTACCTGTGAATCCCAGACATAGCTATTAATGGTTATTATGTTTCCTATTTTTCAGTCTGCATAGTAACATATGTAATAGGTTTTATTGCAGTAAAAATGATAACATAGTCTATGTGTGGAGACTGTAGCCATTTTAAGATACTGGAATTATTCCAAAACTTTTCAAGAAAAGGGTAGGCAGGTCGTAAAGATTCTCTTTTGATGTAGAACGCTCAAATGTTACAGTGTGAAAAACCAATGTGTCTGGCTTGGCGCCCATAGCTCAGTGGTTAGGGCACTGGCTTTATACACCGGGCCTGGTGGGTTCGAACCTGGACTGGGTCTGCTAAACAACAATGACAACTGCTACAACAACAAAAAAAGCTGGGCATTGTGGAGGGTGCCTGTAGTCCTAGCTACTTAGGAGGCTGCAAGAAAATTGATTAAACCCAAGAGTTTGAGGTTGCTGTGAGTTGTGACGCCATGGCACTCTACCAAGGGTGACATAGTGAGACTCTGTCTTGAAAGAAAAAGAAAAGAAAAAAGAAAAATCAATGTGTCTCATCATTAAAAGTAAGAATTTAGTGGAACTAATTTAATTGAAAAGCAAGAGGATAAACTGGCTTTTAGTCTCTAGGGAAGTAAAGTCTGTAGAAAAATCAAATTTATTGGTTAGAATAAATTGTGTTATCATGTAAAGTCAGGACTGCAGTTGCATTGGTATGATACTTGCTGTTGTTCACACGTTTTCTTTTTCTTCTCCTAAATCAGAGAAGCTAAAGAAGGAAATGATCTAGTAGGTTTTAATTGGCCTTCTAGACTAGGATCTGGTCTTGTCTGTTTTGAAATCTAAGTCAATGAAATATTAGAAGCTTTTAAAATTATGTCATTGCAGTTAGGGAAATGGTTTATAAAAAAGTTGAACATGGGCTCGGCACCTATGGCTCAATCAGCTAAGGCACCAGCCACGTACACCTAAGGTGGCGGGTTCGAATCCCCAGCCCGGGCCTGCCAAACAACAATGACAGCTGCAACCAAAAAATGGCCAGCCGTTGTGGCGGGCGTCTGTAGTCCCAGCTAATTGGGAGGCTGAGACAGGAGACTCGCTTGAGCCTAGGAGTTGGAGGTTGCTATGAGCTGTGATGCCATGGCACTCTACCTAGGGGGATAGCTTGAGGCTCCGTCTCAAAAAAAAAAAAAAAAAAGTTGAACATGGCTCGGTGCCTGTAGCTCAGTGAGTAGGGCACTGGCCACATATACTGACTGAAGCTGGTGAGTTCGAGCCCGACCTAGGCCAGCTAAACAACAGTGACAACTGCAACGAAAAAGTAGCTGGGTGTTGTGGTGGGTTCCTGTAGTCCCAGCTACTCAGGAGGCTGAGGCGAGAGAATCACTTAATCCCCAAGAGTTTGAGGTTGCTGTGAGCTGTGATACCACGGCAGTCATGTGAGGGTGATGTAGTGAGATTGTCTCAAAAAAAAAAAGAAGATTGAACATGAATCCTTTAATTGTTACTATTATTTTTCAGGAGTATTGCTCTGTCTGTCATGCAGGCTAGAGTACAATGACTTACCCATAGCTTACTGCATCGCTGAACTCCTGGGCTCAAGCCATCCTCCTGCCTCAGCTCCCAAGTAGCTGGGATTACAGCTATGATCGGCTAATTTTTCTTTTATTTTGTAGAGACAATGTCTTAATATGTGCTATGGCTGGTCTGGAAATCCTGGCCTCAAATAATACTCCTGCCTCAGCCTCCCAAGTGCTAGGATTACAGGTGAACCACACACCCAGCCTATTTTCCTTCTCTATGTTTCTATAAGTCCTTAGATCCATGCCACATGAATTCTGGTCTTCTCAGTTATTTGTAGTTGTAGGATATATCTAACCTCATTGTTTTTGCTCTTTAGTCATGTTTGATAAACTTCAACTCTTTCTTGGAAATCAGGGTCTCTCAACATCTTTCAAGTACCCTCTCTAGTTTTCTATGTTATATAAATGAAAACATCTTACTAATCTTATTTTCTGCCAAACCACCTTCTTAAGAAAGAAGAACAGATTTAGCATTTTGTACAGCATTTTTAGAGAAATGAATAGAAACATGAGGCTCGGCACCTGTGGCTCAAGTGGCTAAGGTGCCAGCCACATACACCTGAGCTGGCGGGTTCGAATCCAGCCTGGGCCCGCCAAACAGCAATGACAGCTGCAATCAGAAAACAGCAAGGGGTTGTGGCAGTGCCTGTAGTCCCAGCTACTAGGGAGGCGGAGGCAGGAGACTCGCTTGAGCCCAGGAGTTGGAGGTTGCTGTTAGCTGTGATGCCATGGCACTCTACCCAGGGTGATAAAGTGAGGCTCTGTCTCAAAAAAAGAAATAGAAACATGAGTTTTTTTTTGTTGTTGTTATTTGTTTGTTTTTTTGAGACAGAGTCTCAAGCTGTTGCCCTGGGTAGAATGCCGTGGCGTCAGAGCTCACAGCAACCTCTGACTCTTTGGCTTAAGTGAGTCTCTTTTTTTTTTTTTTTTGAGACAGAGCCTCAAGCTATCCCCGGACTGGGGATTCGAACCCGTCACCTTAGGTGTATGTGGCTGGCGCCTTAGCCGATTGAGCCACAGGCGCCGAGCCTTAAGTGAGTCTCTTGCCTCAGCCTCCCTAGTAGCTGGGACTCCAGGCACCTGCCACAATGCCCGACTATTTTTAGTTGTGGTTGTTTTAGCAGGCGCCGGCTGGGTTCTAACCCCCTGGCTTTCGTGTATGTGGCTGGTGCCCTACCCACTGAGCTACGGGTGCTGCCAGAAACATGAGTTTTAACCTTCCATCCCCATACTTCTTTTCCTTTTTTGTTTCTCACCATATTTTTGGTTTGTGACAGAGATAATTATAGTTTCTACTTGCCTTTACTTTTGTCCCTTTTGTTACCCTTGAATCCTCCTTTATTGGTATTTCTCTAGGATAATGTTTGAGTGTTTGCTAGGGATAGCTCATCAGACAGTTCAGTCTTTTGGATTCTCATAGTATTCTATCTGATAATATAAATAATGTAATTAAAAAAACACCATAGCAGGCAGTACCTGTGGCTCAAAAGGATAGGGTGTGGCCCCATATGCCAGAGGTGTCAGGTTCAAACCCAGCCCTGGCCAAAAAAGTAATAAAATAAAAATTAGCCAGGCATTGTGGTGGGCGCCTGTAGTCCCAGCTACTTGGGAGGCTGAGGCAAGAGAATCGCCTAAGTCCAGGAGTTGGAGGTTGCTGTGAGCTGTGACGCCACAGCACTCTACCGAGAGCAATAAAGTGAGACTCTGTCTCTAAAAAAAAGAAAGAAAAAAAATTAAAAAATAAAAATAAAATAAAAAACACCATACCTCCACTTTTCCTTCCTTTTTTTTTTTTTGAGACGGAGCCTCAAGCTATCACCCTGGGTCGAGTGCCATGGCATCACAGCTCATAGCAACCTCCAACTCCTGGGCTCAAGCGAGTCTCCTGCCCAGCCTCCCAAGTAGCTGGGACTACAGGCGCCCGCCACAACGCCCGGCCATTTTTTGTTTGCAGCCATCATTGTTGTTTGGCGGGCTGGGCTGTGGATTCGAACCCGCCACCTTAGGTGTACGTGGCTGGCGCCTTAGCCGTTTGAGCCACAGGCGCCAAGCCATTCCTTCCTTTTTTTTTTTAAATGTGTTTGTTACTTATGTCATTTTGTTTCTTTGGTGAACAGTTCTTAGGCTTTTTGTTAATCCATTCATAATTAACTTCATTTCTTAGAAATTTCTATCTTCCCTAAAAATTGATATAATAATTTTATTCTTAGTAAGAAATAGAAAGGTCGTTCTTTCTGGTTTTTTTTTTTTTTTTGAGACAGAACCTCAAGCTTTCCCCCTGAGTAGAATGCTGTGGCATCACAGCTTACAGCAACCTCCAACTCCTGGGCTCAAGTGAGTCTCCTGCCTCAGCTTCCCAAGTAGCTGGGACCACAGGCCCCCGCCACAACACCTGGCTATTTTTTGGTTGCAGTTGTCATTGTTGTT